>JAECXD010000519.1:0-36535 GCA_018151445.1 Zaprionus inermis
ATGACTCCGAGCGAATCTGCTTCGCCAGCATTTGACCGGATGTCGTTGCATAGTCGGCAAACACAGCACATTTGCGTGGCCGCTATGAGTATGATTGCGAAACAAGGTTTCGCTTTCATTTAACTTTAAGAATCTTTGTGTATTCAGTTTGTATTCTTATTCCGACACAACAGCAACTCTTTGCTGTCGAATTAAATGAATAATGAAAAGAACTCCCTGTCTTTTATTGTCACGGCTCCGCCTGACATAAGACTTGTAGAGTCGCGCGCGATAACGCCGGCAATGAACTAATTAATTGGCGCCCAACGTGGGGCACGAACACACAACCCTGAGATTAAGAGTCTCATGCTCTACCGACTGAGCTAGCCGGGCAGCGGAGACAGCAGCGCGGGAACACCAAGAGCAGCAGCTGCAGCGAACCCACGTTGTTTTATTTTTCGTCTTTTACTCCCATTTGTCTTTGTTCTTGTGTTTACCCAATATCGTGTCGTAACACGATCCGTTGAGTTCCGTGACATTCTTCATTTGGCTTCAGGCGTCTCGCGGAACATAATTTGTTTAAATTTCAAACCCATATCATCGCCGTTCCGACGGTATCGTATAGAACTACTCGTCAGCAGTGTAGTGATTCAGACTCTGATCGCAACGATCAGCGTATTCGCATTCCAGCACCAAGGCTCACACCCCCACCCAGTGTTACCGTCATGGACCCTGAACAATTAAAGGCAGTGATACGGGTGGCTGTCAATTCGGTCTTAGCTGAGCAAGCGGCTGTGAACCGACAAAGGGACGAGGCTCTTGTAGACACAGTCAACCAGTTGTCCAATCAAATAGCAGCGACACATGTCGTCACGCCAGAGATGCGGGCGTATACCGCAATAGAGATAAGGGACAGCGTTCGTTGTGACGAGCCGTTAGATTCAGTCAAATATTTGCCAGAATTCATGGGAGTTCAGGAATCGTATGTTTTTTGGAGACAGGCGGCTCTCGCCGCTTATCATATTTTCAAGCCGTATAATGGCAGTTCACGCCACTACCACACCGTGATAATTATAAGAAGCAAGGTTAGGGGACCGGCTCATGCCGTCTTAGCTTCTTTCGGCACGGTGCTGAACTTTGACCCTATTATAAGTCGTCTCGATTTCACGTACAGTGACAAAAGACCAATTCACGTAATAGAGCAAGAGTTAGGTACGCTACGACAAGGCGGCCTGTCTTTGCTACAATATTACGATGAGGTCGAGAAAAAACTGACATGGTTGACAAATAAAGTCAACATGTCCTACGAGCCAACCTTGGCTAAGGGCCTGTGCGAAAAGTTCCGTGACGATGCGTTGCGAGTATTCGTATCAGGGCTTAAAAGAAGCTTGACAGATGTCCTTTTCGCAGCAAAGCCAAAGGATCTTCCGTCTGCCCTGGCGCTGGCACTTGAGGTTGAATCGAACCATGAAAGATATGCGTTCGCAGCCAACTTTGCAAAAAGCCAAGAGGACAGGGAGCGTAAGCCGAATGTCCGCCAGCAAGAGAGAACATCTCAGCAGGCGGAAGCCAACCAAGTTGTTCGAAAAACCCGCTTATCATATTTTCAAGCCGTGATAATGGCAGTTCACGCCACTACCACACCGTGATAATTATAAGAAGACCAGCGTGGGCTCATTCTTAGCTTCTTTCGGCACGGTGCTGAACTTTGACCCTTTATAAAGCGCCCCCGATTTCACGTAAAGGGACAAAAGACCAATTCACGTAATAGAGCAAGAGTTAGGTACGCTACGACAAGGCGGCCTGTCTTTGCTACAATATTACGATGAGGTCGAGAAAAACTGACATGGTTGACAAATAAAGTCAACATGTCCTACCGAAGCCAACCTTGGCTAAGGGGCCTGTGCGAAAAGTTCCGGTGACGATGCGTTGCGAGTATTCGTATCAGGGCTTAAAAGAAGCTTGACAGATGTCCTTTCCGCAGCAAAGCCTCTACTCTGTGTTTAACCATAGAAGTATACATAACTATTTTTAATAAAGCTTTATTATTCTGAGTTGAACCACCTACTTAAACAATCGATCGTTTTAATTATCCGTATAAAAAAAAATCAACTATACATTTAAATATAATATATAAATACACATCGTTACCTCCCACCATATGGACCTAAGGCTATTTGGTAACTAGCCCAGCCGGCTCGTACTCCATATCCATTGGAAGGATGGAACCACGAGTATACTAATCAAAAGGAAAGCGAACAAAGAAATTAAAATAAAAATTGTGCATATTACTTGTGTACCATACATGTATACGTATACATCATTAAAAAATAAAAAAAGGGATATAAGGTACTATAAATTAATGTGTATAAGTTACTAATCAAAAGGTAAGCGAACAAAGAAATTAAAATATAAATTGTGCATATTACTTGTGCATACTCTACATGTATACGTATGTATCACATTAAAAAAATAAAAAAAGGATATAATACAAAAATTAATGTGTATAAGTTAACTGAAGTCAACAATCTCTTAGTTGGCTGACCGTAACATGACTCCGAGCGAATCTGCTTGGCCAGCATTTGACCGGATGTCGTTGCATAGTCGGCAAACACAGCACATTTGCGTGGCCGCTATGAGTATGGTGGGGAAACAAGGTTTCGCTTTCATTTAACTTTAAGAATCTTTGTGTATTAGTTGTTTTCTTTTCCGAAAAAAACAAAACGGAGGTTCCGTTTAATTTAATGAATACTGAAAAGTTAACTCCCTGTCTTTTATTGTCACGGCTCCGCCTGACATTAATAAAAATAAGACTTGTAGAGTCGCGCGCGATAACGCCGGCAATGAACTAATTAGATTGGCGCCCAACGTGGGGCACGAAAACACAACCAGGTGCTTAAGAGTCTCATGCTCTTCCGACTGAGCAATGACAGGTGCAGCGGAGAGCAGACCAGGACGAAATCATCAAGAGCAGCAGCTGCAGAGCCAGTTACGTTCAGAGGCAGTTTGCATTTAGCTCAGGGCTCAACATTAAAAGACATGGGGCAATTTCATTCAAACTCATTTTAAGTCGGCATTTTTTTGCAAGTGTTTACTGCTAAGGAAAGAAAGCTAGTAAATTTAAAAATAGACGTGAATTTTTTGTTGCAATCAGGACTGTGATTGCCTCTACGATTTGCGTTGTTTTATTTTTCGTCTTTTACTCCCATTTGTCTTTGTTCTTGTGTTTACCCAATATCGTGTCGTAACACGATCCGTTGAGTTCTGTGACATTCTTCATTTGGCTTCAGGCGTCTCGCGGAACATAATTTGTTTACATTTCAAACCCATATCATCGCCGTTCCGACGCTATCGTATAGGACTACTCGTCAGCAGTGTAGTGATTCAGACTCTGATCGCAACGATCAGCGTATTCGCATTCCAGCACCAAGGCTCACACCCCCACCCAGAGTTAGCGTCATGGACCCTGAACAATTAAAGGTAGTGATACGGGCGGCTGTCAATTCGGTCTTAGCTGAGCAAGCGGCTGTGAACCGACAAAGGGACGAGGCTCTTGTAGACACAGTCAACCAGTTGTCCAATCAAATAGCAGCGACACATGTCGTCACGCCAGAGATGCGGGCGTATACCGCAAAAGAGATAAGGGACAGCGTTCGTTGTGACGAGCCGTTAGATTCAGTCAAATATTTGCCAGAATTCATGGGAGTTCAGGAATCGTATGTTTTTTGGAGACAGGCGGCTCTCGCCGCTTATCATATTTTCAAGCCATATAATGGCAGTTCACGCCACTACCAGACCGTGATAATTATAAGAAGCAAGGTTAGGGGACCGGCTCATGCCGTCTTAGCTTCGTTCGGCAGGGTGCTGAACTTTGACCCTATTATAAGTCGTCTCGATTTCACGTACAGTGACAAAAGACCAATTCACGTAATAGAGCAAGAGTTAGGTACGCTACGACAAGGCGGCCTGTCTTTGCTACAATATTACGATGAGGTCGAGAAAAAACTGACATTGTTGAAAATATTGTTGAAATAAAGTCAACATGTCCTACGAGCCAACCTTGGCTAAGGGCCTGTGCGAAAAGTTCCGTGACGATGCGTTGCGAGTATTCGTATCAGGGCTTAAAAGAAGCTTGACAGATGTCCTTTCCGCAGCAAAGCCAAAGGATCTTCCGTCTGCCCTGGCGCTGGCACTTGAGGTTGAATCGAACCATGAGAGATATGCGTTCGGAGCCAACTTTGCAAAAAGCCAAGAGGACAGGGAGCGTAAGCCGAATGTCCGCCAGCAAGAGAGAACATCTCAGCAGGCGGAAGCCAACCAAGTTGTTCGAAAAACCCACATTTCAGCAAGAATTTCAAACAGCAAGGCCAATCCGGCCAGCGTGGCATTGGTCAGCAGGGCTATGCGAAAACGCAAGAGCCTATGGATGTTGACCCTTCCCTTTCCAACATTGTTCAGCCCACACAATTCCCAGCTGGCATGAACAAGCGATCGGCCGCGTCCGATCGCACTAACAACAACCTAAAGCAGCAGAGCGTGAACCATGTCACTCAGACTGCGGGACAGGGGACTGAGTTATACGCCGGTGCCGCCCGCAGTGCGGTGGCACAGATTGACGATGATACCGACTCCGATTCCCTCAATTTTTTAGGGGAAAGCCCCTGCTGCATAGACGAGTCCAATGCCCGGATCTTTTACAAGCCCGGAAAAGAGAATCTCATTGCGGATGCAATGCAGACAGCAGCATAACGCTTTGGATGAACAAGTACCCGAATCGTGCGCAGCAACAATTCACAGTGAGCTCTCCCTCACGAACACCATTGAGACAACGGAAAAACCGTTGAACTGCTTCCAAAACCAGATAATACTGAAGGAAGCGCACTTTCCTTTAAAACGAACTTTCGTTTTGTTCAGGGATAAGAAGCGCCACACAATTAACTTCACCTGCAGAGAGTCTCTGTTGGACTGCCTCTCAGAAGTAATTGTGCCGAAGGGCGTAAATGCTCTCCACTGCGGCCTGCATACGCTCGCGATAGTTCAGGACGAGTTCGTCCGGAGGTTCCCAGCCACGAGATTCTGGCACTGTAAGAACCTAGTAGTTAACATATTCGGTACAAAGGAGAAAAGCGAAATCCTCACAGCCGAACACAATAGAGCCCATAGAGTGGCGCAGGAAAACGTCAAACAGGTTCTGTCCGAATATTATTTTCCGAAAATGACAAAGCTTGCTAACGAGATTGTCCAGACCAGGATTCGAAATGATCAGGTCGCCCTCAGAGCCAGAGAGAATGCCTCTCGACAAAACAGGGTCTTCGAGGTAGGAGAAAAAGTTTTGGTCAAATCCAACCGCAGGCTTGGAAACAAACTCACGCCTCTGTGCGAACAGAGAGCCATTGAAGCGGACATGGGGACCACAGTCCCCATTAAGGGGAGGGTGGTCCACAAGGACAACTTAAATAACATTCCCAACAGCAATATCCTTGTGACTGTAAACATACTGAAACTTTCTCAAAACGCCCGAGCTACCATACCAGCGACAACTTTGTCTCTCATCTCGAACTCAACTCTACTCTGTGCATATCAACGAACGGGATCATAAGCACCGACGAATAACAATAGTGACATACATAAATATCTAAAAAAAAAAGCTTTCGTCTCTACTCTGTGTTTAACCATAGAAGTATACATAACTATTTTTAATAAAGCTTTATTATTCTGAGTTGAACCACCTACTTAAACAATCGATCGTTTTAATTATCCGTATAAAAAAAAATCAACTATACATTTAAATATAATATATAGATACTCATCGTTACCTCCCACCGTATGGACCTAAGGCTATTTGGTAACTAGCGCAGCCGGCTCGTACTCCATATCCATTGGAAGGATGGAACCACGAGTATACTAATCAAAAGGAAAGCGAACAAAGAAATTAAAATAAAAATTGTGCATATTACTTGTGTACCATACATGTATACGTATGTATACATTAAAAAATAAAAAAAAGGGATATAATACAAAAATTAATGTGTATAAGTTACTAATCAAAAGGTAAGCGAACAAAGAAATTAAAATATAAATTGTGCATATTACTTGTGTACCATACATGTATACGTATGTATACATTAAAAAATAAAAAAAAGGATATAATACAAAAATTAATGTGTATAAGTTAACTGAAGTCAACAATCTCTAGTTGGCTGACCGTAACATGACTCCGAGCGAATCTGCTTGGCCAGCATTTGACCGGATGTCGTTGCATAGTCGGCAAACACAGCACATTTGCGTGGCCGCTATGAGTATGATTGCGAAACAAGGTTTCGCTTTCATTTAACTTTAAGAATCTTTGTGTATTCAGTTTGTATTCTTATTCCGACACAACAGCAACTCTTTGCTGTCGAATTAAATGAATAATGAAAAGAACTCAGTGGCCGAATGGTGGTATCTGACTGTTAAGAAAGAGGTCCTGAGTTCAACTCCTAGGTACGGCGACCGACTTTTTATACCCGATACTTGAAGAGTAGAAGGATATTATAGCTTTGTGCTAACCGAAAATGTTTGTAACAGGCAGAAGGAGACATCTCCGACCCCACAAGGTATTCTGAATCACTATGAACAGCCGAGTCGATAACGCCATGTCCGTCCACAAAATTTGGAGACAATATGTGTTCATTCTGCATGCAGGTCAAATTTATTTAGGATTTTCGCCGTGCCACCATCCGCCCTCATGAATCGAAAAAATGTCGATTATAGCTGCAAATATAGCTCTACAGCAATAATTTGTTATCCATGTGATAAAATCCACACTGCGGTCGTGTTGCGAAAGTTTCAATAAGATCAGCTGATAAATAAGGAAGATATTCAGAAAATATTATTGGCTTGTGACCATGTGATTATGTCGGTTTTTTGTAACTCCTGAATCGAAGAGACTTGAGTTCATTTCCAGAAACAGGCTTTTACTTTTTTTACAACTTTTTTTTTAATTATGTTCACCGAAATTATTTGCAATGCAATTTTCTTGGTCATTGCGTAAGAAATGCAGTGGCCAAATGGTGGTAGCTGACAGTTAAGCGAGAGATCCTGAGTTCAACTCCTTGGTACGGCGACCGACTTTTTATACCCTCTACTCGTGGAGTGTAAGGGTATTATAGCTTTGTGCTAACCGAAAATGTTTGTAACAGGCAGAAGGAAATATCTCCGACCCCATAAAGAATTTATATTCTGAATCATTATGAACAGCCGAGTCGAAATAGCCATGTCCGTCTGTCCGTCTGTCTGTCTGTCCGTCCGTGTGAAAACCTAGAGATCACCTATTATAAGAGCTAGAGCTACCAAATTTGGGGACAATATGTGTTATTACTGCACACAGGTCAAGTTTATTTAGGATTTTCGCCGCGCCTCTATCCGCCCCCATAAATCGAAAAAGAAAAACGATTTTAGCTGCAAATATAGGTCTACAGCACTTATTTCTTATAACTATGTGATAAAAACCTCCTTGAGGTTGTTTTGCGAAAGTTTCAATAATATCTTCTGATAAATAAAGAAGATATTTAGGAAATGGTAATTCCTTATGACCATGTGTTTATGTCGGTTTTTTTAATGTTATTTCCCGAGTTCAACTCCAGCAACAGGCATCTTTTTTTTTTATATGAGCACCGAAAATATTTACAATGCAATTTTCTCGGTCATTGCGTATAAAATGCAATGGCCGTATGGTGTAGCTGACTGTTAAGCGAAAGGTCAGGAATTCAAATCCTAGGTGCGGCGACAGATTTTTTTTTATCGAATCTTATATTTTTTTTTTTTTTTAATTTACTACAGGGTCTTTTACTACAAAAATCAAACGACAAATCTGATTAGATTTGTTGAGATATTCCGCATTGAACGCATTGTTCACATTTGGCACGTGTTTTTTCAAAGTGTTGTAGCGGGTATAACACAGTAGAGTACGCTCGACTGTAGCCCTTCTGATTTGTTTCTAATGTTAGTTCCCGTGTTCAACTTCAGCAGCAGGCAATTTTTATACCCGCTACTCGTAGAGTAGAAGGGTATTATAGCTTTCTGCCAACGGAAAATGTTTTTAACCGGCACAAGGAAACATCTCCGACCCCATTAAGTATATATATATTCTGAATCAGCATTAACTGCCGCGTCGATATAGCAATGTCCGTCTGTTCGTCTGTCCGTCTGCCCATCTGTCCGTCCATGTGAAAACATATATCATATATCAGGTCAAGTTTATTTAGGATTTTCGCCGCGCCTCTATCCACCCCATAAATCGAAAAGAAATCGATTGTAGCGGCAAAAATTGTTCTACAGCAATCATTTCTTATTCATGTTTTATGCGGATATATTTTTTCCTTTTTCTTAGTTAGCAACCTTGGGCCAGCGTCTGCGTGAACTATTTGTTGAGTGAATCTTGCCGCTAATTTATTTCTCCTATTTTCATTTCTGTGTATAGTTTGATTTGGGGTAACTGGGAGTGGTTCGTGTCTATCCTCGTTAAGTTTTTGTATTTCAGTTATTTTTTGCCTGGTCTACTTATTTCTTAATTTTTAGGGTATAGGTCTTTGCGAAATGTATTTAATTTAGTCAAATAGTCATCTAAATTATCAAATGTTATATTTTTATTAAAAATATGGTTTCTTCCCGAGAAAAGTTCGAATGGAGTTAATTTTGTTTAGCAGAATGGACTGCGTTATTATATGTGATTAAAGTTTCTGATAAAATTTCCTCGTGATTGCATTCGAATAAATTGCAAAATAATCCTTGTGGAATTTATACTATCCCTGGTTTGGATCGTATAAGCTGCCGCAAATTTCGAAAACTTATCTATTATTGTAGCTATGTATCGGCCGTTAACGGTATATAAGTTTGGGTGTACTATATTTAATGGTCCATCCGGGGTTTTTGTTTTTTGACAGGCTTATTTAGGTGGGTTTCTGTTATATTTCACAGTTTTGCATACATTACACTTTTCAATTATCTGTTTTACTTTTTCATTCATGTTTGGGAAATAAAACTCTCTTTTGAGTTTAGGTGTCACTTCATCCGCCCCTCTATGATTTGAATTTTCATGTTGCGTACGAAGTTTTTCTTCTTGGTTGTCGATTCCTATCAGATCTGTTAAAAATATCTTGCATTTAATAAGTTTATAAATGTTACTGTGAGCAAAATATTGTGAGTACGCCTTCTGAATTAAATTAAATATTCTGTTTGTTGTATATATTGCGCAGGATTTGTTCGGTTTTAGAAGAATTTTTAATGTTTTAGCTATGCTTTCTAAGTTGAACTCTGGGTTTGAGATTGTTCGTCGTTCTTTATTTTTAAAAGGGACTATTGTAAAGGACTCGGAGTTCGGCCCTTCTCCTATGATAAATTGAAGTCTGAAATTATTAACTGGTTTCTCTGAGATATGAATATTGTCGTTTGATTGTTCTGAATGAAAGGTAAAGTTAAAACCCGCTGTGCCTTCCAATGTATCAATGTCATTACAGTTTATTTCTACATTTATTCTGGTTAACGCATCTGCAACGATATTTTGTAAACCTTTTTTTATAAACAATTGCAAACTCGTATTCTAGTAGTTTAAGCCTTCAGCGGACGAGTTTACTGCCCGGTTCTTTAAAATTTATTAGCCAAATCAGGGGTTGATGGTCCGTAACAATTTTGAATTTTTTACCAAATAGATAAGGTCTAAAGTATTTAAATGACCAAATAATCGCCAGCATTTCATTTCTTGCTAGCGAAGAATGCCTGTATCGCTTCCTAAACTGACTTGAGACAGTACCGCTCCCTATGCTACATTGCTAGCGTCTGTAGTCAGAATGAATTGTTTAGAAAAGTCTGGATATTGTAGGATAGGATCATTACATAGATGAGTTGTGCATATTTCGAATATGTCGACGAAATTTTGGTCAATTTTAACCGTCTTCTTTACTTTTAATTGTGCTGTTAAGGGTTTGGTTATCCTTGCGAATCTCGAATAAACTTTTAGTAGTATCCTAGCAATCCTAAAAATGATTTATTTTCCTTCCTTGTTTTTGGGAGTGTAAAATTTTTTATTGCTGTTTATTTTTTTTGGGTTAGGCTTAATGCCATCAGCTGATATAACATGTTCAAGGTATTTGATTTATTTTCTTAAAAATTCTGATTTTTTAACTTGCACCTTGTAGATTTTAGTTTGGAAAAAACCTTACGTAGGTCATGCATATACGCTTGCAGCGAAGATGCGAAAATTATAATATCGTCTAAATATATATATATATATATATATATATATATATATATTTGGTGCTAGCTACTAGCCAGATCTAAAGCGGAGAAATAAGTGGCCTTTCCTAGTTTATCGAGAACATCGGTAATAACTGGCATTGGATATCTATTTTTATCTGTTTTTCATTTAGTTTTCTGAAATCCACCACTAATCTCCAATCTTTTTTTAAGTTTTTATCTTGCTTTTTAGGGACCAACCAAACCGGTGAGCTCCATGGGGAATAACTATCTCTAATAATGTTCATGTCCAATATCTTTTTTTATTTGGTTTTGAACTTCTATTCTTTCGAAGTGTCCATACCTGAATGGCTTGGTGTATATGGGGATGTCATCCGTAGTTGGGATGCTATGTTTTATTGTATTGGCAAAAGTTAATTTGGTGTCTTCATCCTAAAATATGTTTTTAAATTTTGAACAAAGTTTCTTTAATTCTATATACTCTTCCATATTAAGGTGTTCTAGATGTAATTGTTTAAAACAAATTAGTGTCCGGTTTGTCTTGTAATTTTACATAATCGAAAAAATTCAATTCCATAAGATTGTCTTCTTCCCATTCTTCGACTACTATTGGCGTGCTCAAGTCAATATGTTAAAATAATCAGAATGATTTACTACTTTAATGTAGCTGATGTAATCTGATGTCTGGAACAATCCTTCAGACGAAAACAGATCCGGAGCAATTTTTTCAGTTCTGTAAGAAATGTGCCGTTTTGCAAATTCACTATCATTGGAATGATCTTTACACTCCCGGGTTCTAAAACATATAATTGAGGATTCAATTTGTTTTGAAAGCAAATGGGTAAATGAGTTAATGTCGTTCTCAGTTGTGATTTTACAAATCAATTTCTGCTCCTATTTGCTGAAGTATATCCATGCCAATCACTTTGTCAAATGTGTTGTGAAATTTGAACAATAAAAAGGAAAAATTTTCAGACGTGTTAAATTCTTTAAATGCAGGTTATCTGACTTATTCAAGTTTTCGATGCAAATTTAAAGCTATTGTCAAGGTAAGTGGATGAGCTAGTTTTCTAGTTCTAGACGGGGTAGCAAATTCTAGATTCATAGGTGATCTGGAAGCGCCTGTGTCGATAAGAAAAACTAATGGTCGTCTTGCGAGTGATTTTATAACGATGTATGGAAGATCTGTCATTTTAGTTATTGTTTTTCTCTGTCCGAGGCTTCTTGACGAAAATTTTCAGGTGCTGAAAGTGTTTCAATATTGAAAAGGTTTCCCTGAAGTCTATTTTGTTGGTTTGCTTGTGCAGGTTTTTGCATAGTGACCAATCTCTGATCAGAGTTAGAATTATTATTTTTTATTTTACTACAAGTTTATAAAAGACTAAATTAATATATTTGCAAGATAAATTTAAATTCTAATGATTAATTATTTTAAGAAAAGTTATATGTCTGTTAAAGAAAAAAATAAGAGTATAGTCGAATTATTGTTTGTTTTTTTTTGTTTTTATTTTTTTTTTTTTTTTAATGTTGCTTATTTGCAACCGCCTTATTGCGTTTTGTTTTCTTTTGATTTGAATGTTGCCTTATTGCAACTACCTTATTGCGTCTCCAGATAGGTTATACGTTGAATACGTGCTCAAAGCGGCGTGCAAGTTTTGCATACACAACACCTACAGTCCAAGCGATCAGCAGCGCAGTCCAACGTGCCCCATCTTACTCTTTTTTCTGTATACATATGTATGTACTAAGTTGTAAGTGTACTGGCATTGTCTATTGGCAGTTGCAGACAGATTCGGTTCTAACCTTCAAATACGATCACACATGCTCGAACCAGTATTACGTCGGTCTGAAACATGTGCGAACAACACAGGCGAACTGGTTGCATCCAGCCGACCAAACAAGTTCGAACGCACACTCACACAATTCACCATAACTAATAGCAAGCCACATGACGCCACTTATATAAATTAATTAGTTTATTGCCGGCGTTATCGCGCGTGACTCTACAAGTCTAATGTCAGGCGGAGCCGTGACAATAAAAGACAGGGAGTTCTTTTCATTATTCATTTAATTCGACAGCAAAGCGTTGCTGTTGTATCGGAATAAGAATACAAACTGAATACAAAAAGATTCTTAAAGTTAAATGAAAGCGAAACTCTGTTTCGTAATCATACTCATAGCGGCCATGCAAATGTGCTGTGTTTGCCGACTATGCAACGACATCCGGTCAAATGCTGGCCAAGCAGATTCGCTCGGAGTCATGTTACAGTCAGCAACCTAGAGATTGTTGACTTCAGTTAACTACTCCCCTCTAAGTTAAGGCCGCCCTAAGCCGACCCTATTCCGGCAACTATCTTACATAGTTGCTTCGCAGCTCTCTTTGCCTTTAGGATGCGATAACCCATCAGGGTGACGCAGAAGAGGGTGCAGCCTACTGCTCCAACGGTGACCATCAGAACTGCCGGATGATCTCCAAATTACGCTCGTTCAGCCGATGGAGATAAGGGAGACTGGCTGGCCGTGATGTTGAGCAGGGGAAAGCTCGCAACTCCAGGGACTTTGCTAACGACACTGTTCCGGTTAGTGAACAAGGTTCCATTGATGGTGAACATGATGAGATGCGTGCCGCGTACCCAGATTTCAGTGCCGTTGTCGACTCGCACCTTTGCCGGTCGGTTGTTCACGATGACAATTCCATCGTCCACGCAGGTAACCGAGTCTAGATTGCTTGGTTGGGATTCGCAATGGGCCACACCACCTGCATGAAGTTCTCTGGCACATGCGCTCTCTGGTCACCCCGCCAGAAAGAAAGAGACGCGGGGGGAGGTATATTAATCGTAAACAAACCTGTCTCTTTCGCTTCTTAAACTCCTTTTTTTTTTATTGTGGGAATTTTTTTTTTTTTAAAAAAAAAATTAATTTTATTTTTTTTTTTTTTTTTTTTATAAAAAAAAAAAAAAAAATAAAAAAAATGTACATAATATAAGGGAATTAATTTAATATTATTCACGTATTTGCATTTTATGGTGAGACCAATCCGCCAATTTTACCTATTGCTATAAAGATTGAGTGTGCTTTGTAAACGCACCTTTTAGTTACTTGATACAAGTATAACCATATCAACAGTATTGATGATTAAGGAAGCACAGAATCACAGTTGTCGAGCTGAGTACACAAACGAAGACACATCGCTCTTCAGCCTCTCACAATCGTTATTGCCTTACTCTGCTGTGACTACTTTGATGACATTCGTCTCTGAAGCTCAACAATAGAAATTTTGATGTAATTAAGTCCTCTATCCTCGTATCATGAGCAGCACTTCGCTGTACTTTATTTGATGGGTTCTCGAAAAGCAGAAAATCTAGTGCTTAGCCATTCAAGTGATACATGAAATGCATCTGTTCAATTGGACTCCATTCAATGTTTGTTTCTTTTATTTATTTTATAAAAACAGGTAATCTAGATTACAATCATATCAACAGTATTGATGATTAAGGAAGCACAGAATCACAGTTGTCGAGCTGAGTACACAAACGAAGACACATCGCTCTTCAGCCTCTCACAATCGTTATTGCCTTACTCTGCTGTGACTACTTTGATGACATTCGTCTCTGAAGCTCAACAATAGAAATTTTGATGTAATTAAATCCTCTATCCTCGTATCATGAGCAGCACTTCGCTGTACTTTATTTGATGGGTTCTCGAAAAGCAGAAAATCTAGTGCTTAGCCATTCAAGTGATACATGAAATGCATCTGTTCAATTGGACTCCATTCAATGTTTGTTTCTTTTATTTATTTTATAAAAACAGGTAATCTAGATTACAATCATATCAACAGTATTGATGATTAAGGAAGCACAGAATCACAGTTGTCGAGCTGAGTACACAAACGAAGACACATCGCTCTTCAGCCTCTCGCAATCGTTATTGCCTTACTCTGCTGTGACTACTTTGATGACATTCGTCTCTGAAGCTCAACCAAAGAAATTTTGATGTAATTAAGTCCTCTATCCTCGTATCATGAGCAGCACTTCGCTGTACTGATAAACAACGAAACAAAATGACTTAATCACTTAAAAGTAAAACGTAATTCTAAAAATATTTTAAAATTTTTTTTAAAATTAAAATAAATCTAACTGCTGTTGACAAAAATAAAATTTTAATAATTTTGAAAAATGGGTTACACTTTTAAATAATTTAAAATGTCGACGTTTGGAAAAATCTAACGGCTTTTGACAAACAATTTTATTTTTAAATTTTGAACAATTTTTTACACTTCTCAGTAATATTATAATCCACTTTTGCAAAAAATTAACGGCTTTCGATAAAAAAAAAAAACAATTTTTTTCAAAATTTAAAAATATGCTTTACACTTTTCAATTATTTTAAACGTCGACTTTGGCGAAAATCTAACGGCGGTTGACAAAAATAATATTTTGATAATTTTGACATATTTTGCAAAAATGTAATGGTGTTTGACTTAAAAATTTGTTTGAAAATTTTGACAATTTTTTTTAGAATTTTTATTAATTATAAATGTCCACTTTTGCAAAAAATTAACGGCTTTCGATAAAAAAAAAACAATTTTTTCAAAATTTAAAAATATGCTTTACACTTTTCAATTATATTTAACGTCGACTTTGGCGAAAATCTAACTGCTGTTGACAAAAATAAAATTTTAATAATTTTGAAAAATGGGTTACACTTTTAAATAATTTAAAATGTCGATGTTTGGAAAAATGTAACGGTATTTGACAAACAGTTTTTTTTTTTAAATTTTGAACAATTTTTTACACTTTTCAGTAATATTATATGTCCACTTTTGCAAAAATCAAACGGCTTTTGGCAAAAAAAAAATGTTTCAAAATTTAAAAATATGCGTTACACTTTTCAATTATTTTAAACGTCGACTTTGGCGAAAATCTAACGGCTGTTAACAAAAATAAAATTTTGATAATTTTGAAAAATACGTAACACTTCAAAGGAATTTTAAATGTTGGTTTTTTGAGAAAATCTATCGGTTTTTGAAAACAAAAATTGTTGAAAATTTAAAAATATGCGTTACACTTTTCAATTATTTTAAACGTCGACTTTGGCGAAAATCTAACGGCTGTTGACAAAAATAAAATTTTGATAAGCTTTGAAAAATACGTAACACTTCATAAAAATTTTAACGTTGGTTTTTTGAGAAAATCTATCGGTTTTTGAAAACAAAAATTTTTTGAAAATTTAAAAATATGCGTTACACTTTTCAATTATTTTATACGTCGACTTTGGCAAAATCTAACGGCTGTTGACAAAAATAAAATTTTGAAAAATTCGTTAGACCTTTAAATAATTTAAAACGTCGATTTTTGTAACGGAATTTGACAAACAAAAAACTTTTTTGAAAATTTTAAAAATTTTTTTACACTTTTCAGTTATTTTTACTTATATGTCCACTTTTGCAAAAATCTAACGGCTTTTGACAAATAATTTTTTTTTTAAATTTTGAACAATTTTTTAAACTTCTCAGTAATATTATAAACCACTTTTGCAAAAATCTAACGGCTTTTGATAAAAAAATTATTTCAAAATTTAAAAATGTGCGTTACACTTTTCAATTACTTTAAACGTCGAGTTTGTCGAAAATCTAACGGCTGTTGACATAAATAAAATTTTGATAATTTTGAAAAATACGTAACACTTCAAAGGAATTTTAAATGTTGGTTTTTTGAGGAAATCTATCGGTTTTTGAAAAGAAAAATTGTTGAAAATTTAAAAATATGCGTTACACTTTTTAATTATTTTAAACGTCGACTTTGGCGAAAATCTAACGGCTGTTGACAAAAATAAAATGTTGATAACTTTGAAAAATACGTAAAACTTCATAAAAATGTTAACGTTGGTTTTTTGAGAAAATCTATCGGTTTTTGAAATCAAAAATTTTTGAAAATTTAAAAATATGCGTTACACTTTTAAATAATTTAAAACTTAGATTTTTGCAAAAATGTAACGGTATTTGACAAACATTTTTTTTTGGAAAATTTTGAAAATTTTTTTACACTTTTCATTATATGTCCACTTTTGCAAAAATCTAACGTCTTTTGATAAAAAATAATATTCAAAATTTAAAAATGTGCGTTACACTCTTCAATTATTTTAAACGTCGACTTTGGCGAAAATCTAACGGCTGTTGACAAAAATAAAATTTTTATAATTTTGAAAAATACGTAACACTTCAAAGGAATTTTAAATGTTGGTTTTTTGAGAAAATCTATCGGTTTTTGAAAACAAAAATTGTTGAAAATTTAAAAATATGCGTTACACTCTTTAATTATTTTAAACGTCGACTTTGGCGAAAATCTAACGGCTGTTGACAAAAATAAAATTTTGATAACTTTGAAAAATACGTAAAACTTCATAAAAATGTTTTAACGTTGGTTTTTTGAGAAAATCTATCGGTTTTTGAAAACAAAAATTTTTTGAAAATTTAAAAATATGCGTTACACTTTTAAATAATTTGAAACTTAGAGTTTTGCAAAAATGTAACGGTATTTGACAAAAATTTTTTTTTGGAAAATTTTAAAAAATTTTTTACACTTTTCATTAATTTTATATGTCCACTTTTGCAAAAATCTAACGTCTTTTGACAAAAAATAATATTCAAAATTTAAAAATATGCGTTACACTTTTTAATTATTTTAAACGCCGACTTTGGCGAAAATCTAACGGCTGTTGACAAAAATAAAATTTTGATAATTTTGAAAAATACGTAACACTTCAAAGGAATTTTAAATGTTGTTTTTTTGAGAAAATCTATAGGTTTTTGAACACAAAAATTGTTGAAAATTTAAAAATATGCGTTACACTTTTCAATTATTTTAAACGTCGACTTTGGCGAAAATCTAACGGCTGTTGACAAAAATAAAATTTTAATAATTTTGAAAAATGGGTTACACTTTTAAATAATTTAAAATGTCGATGTTTGGAAAAATGTAACGTTATTTGACAAACATTTTTTTTTTAAATTTTGATTAATTTTTTACACTTTTCAGTAATATTATATGTCCACTTTTCCAAAAATCGAACGGCTTTTGACAAAAAAAAATGTTTCAAAATTTAAAAATATGCTTTACACTTTTCAATTATTTTAAACGTCGACTTTGGCGAAAATCTGTTAACAAAAATAAAATTTTGATAATTTTGAAAAATACGTAATACTTCTTAATAATTTTAACCGTTGGGTTTTTGAGAAAATCTATCGGTTTTTGAAAAAAAAAAATTTTTGAAAATTTAAAAATATGCGTTACACTTTTCAATTATTTTATACGTCGACTTTGGCAAAATCTAACGGCTGTTGACAAAAATAAAATTTTGAAAAATTCGTTAGACTTTTAAATAATTTAAAACGTCGATTTTTGTAACGGAATTTGACAAATAAAAAACTTTTGAAAATTTTGAAAATTTTTTTACACTTTTCAGTTATTTTTCACTTATATGTCCACTTTTGCAAAAATCTAACGTCTTTTGAAAAAAAATAATATTCAAAATTTAAAAATATGCGTTACACTTTTCAATTATTTTAAACGCCGACTTTGGCGAAAATCTAACGACTGTTGACAAAAATAAAATTTTGATAATTTTGAAAAATACGTAACACTTCAAAGGAATTTTAAATGTTGGTTTTTTGAGAAAATCTATCGGTTTTTGTAAACAAAAATTGTTGAAAATTTAAAAATATGCGTTACACTTTTCAATTATTTTTAACGTCGACTTTGGCGAAAATCTAACGGCTGTTGACAAAAATAAAATTTTAATTAAAAAAACAAAACAAATTTTAAAAATTTGTTTGAAAATTTTGCAAAAATCTAACGGCTTTTGACAAAAAAAAATTTTTCAAAATTTCAAAATATGCTTTACACTCTTCAATTATTTTTAACGTCGACTTTGGCGAAAATTTCTTTATTTTAGCTCAATTTAAAATCAGAGTAAAAAAATAATGTACATAATATAAGGGAATTAATTTAATATTATTCACGTATTTGCATTTTATGGTGAGACCAATCCGCCAATTTTACCTATTGCTATAAAGATTGAGTGTGCTTTGTAAACGCACCTTTTAGTTACTTGATACAAGTATAACCATATCAACAGTATTGATGATTAAGGAAGCACAGAATCACAGTTGTCGAGCTGAGTACACAAACGAAGACACATCGCTCTTCAGCCTCTCGCAATCGTTATTGCCTTACTCTGCTGTGACTACTTTGATGACATTCGTCTCTGAAGCTCAACCAAAGAAATTTTGATGTAATTAAGTCCTCTATCCTCGTATCATGAGCAGCACTTCGCTGTACTGATAAACAACGAAACAAAATGACTTAATCACTTAAAAGTAAAACGTAATTCTAAAAATATTTTTAAAAATTTTTTTAAAATTAAAACAAATCTAACTGCTGTTGACAAAAATAAAATTTTAATAATTTTGAAAAATGGGTTACGCTTTTAAATAATTTAAAATGTCGACGTTTGGAAAAATCTAACGGCTTTTGACAAACAATTTTATTTTTTAAATTTTGAACAATTTTTTACACTTCTCAGTAATATTATAATCCACTTTTGCAAAAAATTAACGGCTTTCGATAAAAAAAAAAAACAATTTTTTCAAAATTTAAAAATATGCTTTACACTTTTCAATTATTTTAAACGTCGACTTTGGCGAAAATCTAACGGCGGTTGACAAAAATAATATTTTAATAATTTTGACATATTTTGCAAAAATGTAATGGTATTTGAGTTAAAAATTTGTTTGAAAATTTTGACAATTTTTTTTAGAATTTTTCATTAATTATAAATGTCCACTTTTGCAAAAAATTAACGGCTTTCGATAAAAAAAAACAATTTTTTCAAAATTTAAAAATATGCTTTACACTTTTCAATTATTTTAAACGTCGACTTTGGCGAAAATCTAACGGCTGTTGACAAAAATAAAATTTTAAAAATTTTGAAAAATGGGTTACACTTTTAAATAATTTAAAATGTCGATGTTTGGAAAAATGTAACGGTATTTGACAAAAATAATTTTTTTAAAATTTTGAACAATTTTTTACACTTTTCAGTAATATTATATGTCCACTTTTGCAAAAATCTAACGGCTTCTGACAAAAAAAAAATGTTTCAAAATTTAAAAATATGCGTTACACTTTTCAATTATTTTAAACGTCGACTTTGGCGAAAATCTACCGGCTGTTGACAAAAATAAATTTATTTTGATTTTTTAAAATACGTAACACTTTTAATTTTTTAATTTTAAAACGTTTTTGATTTTTGAAAAAGAAAATTTTCAAGTTTAAAAATAGTGCGTTACACTTTTCAATTATTTTAAACGTCGACTTTGGCAAAATCTAACGGCTGTTGAAAAAATAAAATTTTGAAAAATGCGTTACACTTTTAAATAATTTAAAACGCCGCTCTTTGAAAAAAATGTAACGGTATTTGATAAAAATTTTTTTGAAAATTTTGAAACATTTTTTACAGTTTTCAGTAGTTTTATATGTTAAAATTAACGGTATTTGACAAAAAAATTTTTTGAAATTTTTAAAATTTTTACAGACTTTTCAGTAATTTTATATGTCCACTTTTGCAAAAATCTAACGGCTTTTGACAAAAAAAAAATTTTTAAATTTTAAAATTTAAAAATATATTAAACGTCGACTTTGGCGAAAATCTAACGGCTGTTAACAAAAATAAAATTTTGATAATTTTGAAAAATACGTAACACTTCTTAACAATTTTAAACGTTGGTTTTTTGAGAAAATCTATCGGTTTTTGAAAACAAAAATTTTTAAAAATTTAAAAATATGCGTTACACTTTTCAATTATTTTAAACGTCGACTTTGGCGAAAATCTAATGGCTGTTGACAAAATCAAATTTTGCAAAAATGGAAAATACGTAACGGCTTTTTGACAATAAAATGTTGGTTTTTTAAAATGCTTTTCAAAATGGTTAAATTTATGCGTTAAACTTTTCAATTATTTTAAACGTTCGACTTTATTATTTTGTCGAAAATCTAACGGTGGTTGACAAAAATAATATTTTGATAATTTTGACAAATTTTGCAAAAATGTAATGGTATTTGCTTAAAAATTTGTTTGAAAATTTTGAAATTTTTTTACATTTTTAATAATTATAAATGTCAACTTTTGCAAAAAATCTAACGGCTTTTGATAAAAAAAATTTTTTCAAAATTTAAAAATATGCGTTTCACTTTTCAATTATTTTAATACGTCGACTTTGGCGAAAATCTAACGGCTGTTGACAAAAATAAAATTTTGATAATTTTTAAAAATGCGTTACACTTTTAAATCATTTAAAAGCCGTATTTATAACGTATTTATAACGGCATTTGACAAACAAAAAACTTTTTGAAAATTTTGAAAAATTTTTTTACTTTTTTCAGTTGATTTTCACTACTATGTCCACTTTTGCAAAAATCTAACGGCTTTTGACATACAATTTTATTTTTAAATTTTAAACAATTTTTTACACTTCTCAGTAATATTATAATCCACTTTTGCAAAAATCTAACGGCTTTTGACAAAAAAAAAAATTTTAAAAATTTAAAAATATGCGTTACACTTTTCAATTATTTTAAACGTCGACTTTGTCAAAAATCTAACGGCTGTTGACAAAAATAAAATTTTGATAATTTTGAAAAATACGTAAGACTTCTTAACAATTTTAAACGTTGGTTTTTTTGAGAAAATCTATCGGTTTAAAAATAGTCGTTACACTTTTCAATTATTTTAAACGTCGACTTTGCAAAATCTAACGGCTGTTGAAAAAAATTAAAATTTTGAAAAATGCGTTACACTTTTAAATAATTAAAAACGCCGCTCTTTGAAAAAGTTAATGGTATTTGACAAACATTTTTTTTTAAATTTTGAAACAGTTTTCAGTAATTTTATGTCCACTTTATAAGTATTTGACAAACAAATTTTTTTGAAATTTTTTAAAATTTTTACAGTTTTCAGTAATTTTATATGTTCAATTTTGCAAAAAATCAAACGGCTTTTGACAAAAAACACTTTTTTAAAATTTAAAAATATATTAAACGTCGACTTTGTCGAAAATCTAACGGCTGTTGACAATACAAAATTTTTGATAATTTTGAAAAATACGTAAGACTTCTTAACAATTTTAAACGTTGGTTTTTTTAGAAAATCTATCGGTTTTTGAAAACAAAAATTTTTAAAAATTTCAAAATATGCGTTACACTTTTCAATTATTTTAAACGTCGACTTTGGCGAAAATCTAACGGCTGTTGACAAAAATAATATTTTGATAATTTTGACAAATTTTGCAAAAATGTAATGGTATTTGACTTAAAAAATTTGTTTGAAAATTTTGAAAATTTTTGTACATTTTTCAGTAATTATAAATGTCCACTTTTGCAAAAAATTAACGGTTTTTGATAAAAAAAATAAATTTTTTAAAAATTTAAGAATATGCTTTACACTTTTCAATTATTTTTAACGTCGACTTTGGCGAATATCCAAAATATGCGTTACACTTTTCAATTATTTTAAACGTCGACTTTGGCGAAAATCTAACGGTGGTTGACAAAAATAATATTTTGATAATTTTGACAAATTTTGCAAAAATGTAATGGTATTTGACTTAAAAATTTGTTTGAAATTTTTGATATTTTTATACCCTTGCAGAGGGTATATTAATTTTAGCCAGAAGTTTGCAACGCACCTTAGGAGACATCTCCGACCCTTTAAAGTATATATATTCTGAATCAGCATCACCAGAGGAGTCGAAAAATGGATGTCCGTCTCGTCCGTCCGTCCGTGTCCGTCCGTCCGTCTGTTGCAACGCAAACTAGTCTCTCAGTTTTTGAGCTATCTTCATGAAACTTGGCACACAAGCTTCTTATTGCTGTAGGCTGTAAATAAGTCGGAACGAGCCAGATCGGACCGATATATCGTATAGCTGTCATAGAAGCTATCGGCCGATTTTTGTTGTTTTTCAAGATATTGCAACAAGATTTGGCAAATCCTATTCTTATTACGTTCTTAATGTGCTGTCAAAATTGTATCAAAATCGGACCATTATAACATATAGCTGCCATAGGAACAATCGGCTGAAATCAGGGTTTTTGTATGCAAACCTGTTTTGTTTTTGGAAATACCGCACATTATCAATACTTTTTAATGTTATACAGTAACCCGCCCTTAGTTTTTCCATTTAAATATCTCAGACGTTTATATTCTAAAGCTGTTATAGGAACAATCAGTCAGTCCGTCTGTCTGTTGCAACTCAAATTAGTCCCCCAGTTATTGAGCTATCTTCATGAAACTTGGCACACAAGCTTATTATTGCTGTAGGCTGTAAATAAGTCGGAACGAGCCAGATCGGACCGATATATCGTATAGCTGTCAAAGAAGCTCTCGGCCGATTTTTGTTGTTTTTCAAGATATTGCAACAAGATTTGGCAAATCCTTCTCTTATTACGTTCTTAATGTGCTGTCAAAATTGTATCAAAATCGGACCATTATAACATATAGCTGCCATAGGAACAATCGGCTGAAATCAGGGTTTTTGTATGCAAACCTGTTTTGTTTTTGGAAATACCGCACATTATCAATACTTTTTAATGTTATACAGTAACCCGCCCTTAGTTTTTCCATTTAAATATCTCAGACGTTTATATTATATAGCTGCTATAGGAACAATCAGTCAGTCCGTTTGTCTGTTGCAACGCAAATTAGTCCCCCCAGTTAATGAGCTATCTTCATGAAACTTTGCTCACAAGCTTCTTATTTCTGCCCTCTTTAAATAAGTCGGAACGGGCAAGATCGGACTGATATATCGTATAGCTGTCATGGAGCCTATCGGCCGATTTTCGTTATATTTCAAGATATAGCTATCAGGCTTACCACATCCAAATCTAAGTGTGTCCCTAATAATAAAGTTCGAAATCGAACTTTTATAACTTATAAAGATCAACGATCGGCCTCATGAAGGTTCATGTTGCAATTTTATGGAAATCTGAGTACTATTACAAAAAATCATGTAGCTGTTATTCAAACGCATTTTTGAATGAGAACTTTCCAAATTTATTTTTATTTTATGACCAACAGATCCTTTACAACACAAAGACATTTCCTCATAACATTTTGTGTTAAGTATATAAGAAATCGAGGTATATACAAAAGCATTAAAAAGGTAGAATTATTTTTTTTCGAAGCAGGTGTTTGATTCATAGCCTTAATCAGGTAAAAATCTTGACTTCCTGTACTGTTATAATTGTTCAATAAATACTACAGAAACCAGCAGCAATCCAAATATATTTTATATTTTGTATAACTGCTAAGAGGGTATGAAACCTTCGGCAAGCCGAAGGTAGCTCTTGCTTTCTTGTTTTTTACATTTTTTAATAATTATATATGTCCACTTTTGCAAAAAATTAACGGCTTTTGATAAAAAAAAATCAATTTTTTCAAAATTTAAAAATATGCTTTACACTTTTCAATTATTTTAAACGTCGACTTTGTCGAAAATCTAACGGCTGTTGTCAAAAATAAAATTTTGATAATTTGGAAAAATCTTTAAGACTTTTTAACAATTTTAATCGTTTTGTTTTTTGAGAAAATCAATCGGTTTTTGAAAACAAACATTTTTGAAAATTTAAAAATATGCGTTACACTTTTCAATTATTTTATACGTCGACTTTGGCAAAATCTAACGGCTGTTGACAAAAATAAAATTTTGATAATTTTGACAAATTTTGCAAAAATGTAATGGTATTTGACTTAAAAATTTGTTTGAAAATTTTGACAATTTTTTTTAGAATTTTCAGTAATTATAAATTTCTACTTTTGCAAAAAATTAACGGCTTTTGATAAAAAAATCAATTTTTTAAAAATTTAAGAATATGCTTTACACTTTTCAATTATTTTTAACGTCGACTTTGGCGAAAATCTAACTGCTGTTGACAAAAATAAAATTTTGATAATTTTGACAAATTTTGCAAAAATGTAATGGTATTTGACTTAAAAATTTGTTTGAAAATTTTGAAAATTTTTTTAGAATTTTCAGTAATTATAAATGTCCACTTTTGCAAAAAATTAACGGCTTTTGATAAAAAAAATCAATTTTTTCAAAATTTAAGAATATGCTTTACACTTTTCAATTATTTTTAACGTCGACTTTGGCGAAAATCTAACTGCTGTTGACAAAAATAATATTTTGATAATTTTGACAAATTTTGCAAAAATGTAATGGTATTTGACTTAAAAATTTGTTTGAAAATTTTGAAAATTTTTTTTAGAATTTTCAGTAATTATAAATGTCCACTTTTGCAAAAAATTAACGGTTTTTGATAAAAAAAAATAAATTTTTTCAAAATTTAAGAATATGCTTTACACTTTTCAATTATTTTTAACGTCGACTTTGGCGAAAATCTAACTGCTGTTGACAAAAATAATATTTTGATAATTTTGACAAATTTTGCAAAAATGTAATGGTATTTGACTTAAAAAATTTGTTGGAAAATTTTAAAAATTTTTTTACATTTTTCAGTAATTATAAATGTCCACTTTTGCAAAAAATTAACGGCTTTTGATAAAAAAAATTTTTTTCAAAATTTAAAAATATGCGTTTCACTTTTCAATTATTTAAATCGTCGACTTTGGCAAAATCTAACGGCTGTTGACATAAATAAAATTTTGATAATTTTGAAATATGCGTTACACTTTTAAATAACTTAAAATGCCGATGTTTGCAAAAATGTAACGGTATTTGACAAACATTTTTTTTGAAAATTTTGAAAAAAATTTTACACTTTTCCGTAATATTTTGCAAAAATCTAACGGCTTTTGACAAAAAAAAAATTTTTTATATTTAAAAATATGCGTTACACTTTTCAATTATTTTAAACGTCGACTTTGGCGAAAATCTAACGGCATTTGACATAAATAAAATTTTTTTTTCAAAATTTAAAAACATGCGTTTTTTTTCAATTATTTAAATCGTCGACTTTGGCAAAATCTAACGGCTGTTGACATAAATAAAATTTTGATAATTTTGAAAAATGCGTTACACTTTTAAATAACTTTTAAAATGCCGATGTTTGCAAAAATGTAACGGTATTTGACAAAAATTTTTTTTATGAAAATTTTGAAAAAAATTTTACACATTTCATTATTTTTAACGTCATTTTGCAAAAATCTAACGGCTTTTGACAAAAAAAAATTTTCAAAATTTAAAAATATGCGTTACACTTTTAAACTTTTTCAATTATTTTAAATCGTTGAAGACTTTGTTGAAAACTTTAACCTAATACGTAAGATTTCTTAACAACTTTAAACGTTGGTTTTTTGAGAAAATCTATCGGTTTTTGAAAACAAAAATTTTTGAAAATTTAAAAATATGCGTTACACTTTTCAATTATTTTAAACGTCGACTTTGGCAAAATCTAACGGCTGTTGACAAAAATAAAATTTTGATAATTTTGACAAATTTTGCAAAAATGTAATGGTATTTGACTTAAAAATTTGTTTGAAAATTTTGAAAATTTTTTTTAGAATTTTCAGTAATTATAAATGTCCACTTTTGCAAAAAATTAACGGCTTTTGATAAAAAAAAATTTTTTTAAAAATTTAAAAACATGCGTTTCACTTTTCAATTATTTTAATCGTCGACTTTGGCATAATCTAACGGCTGTTGACATAAATAAAATTTTGAAAAATGCGTTACACTTTTAAATAATTTAAAACGTCGATTTTTGCAAAAATGTAACGGTATTTGACAAAAAAATTTTATGAAAATTTTGAAAATTTTTTTACACTTTTCAGTAATATTATATGTCCACTTTAGCAAAAATCTAACAGCTTTTCACAAAAAAAAAATTTTCAAAATTTAAAAATACGCGTTACACTTTTCAATTATTTTAAACGTCGACTTTGGCGAAAATCTTACGGCTGTTGACAAAAATAAAATTTTGATAATTTTGACAAATTTTGCAAAAATGTAATGGTATTTGACTTAAAAAATTTGTTTGAAAATTTTGAAATTTTTTTTACATTTTTCAGTAATTATAAATGTCCACGTTTGCAAAAATTTAACGGCTTTTGATAAAAAAAAAATTTTTTTCAAAATTTAAAAATATGCGTTTCACTTTTCAATTATTTTAATCGTCGACTTTGGCAAAATCTAACGGCTGTTGACATAAAAAAAATTTTGATAATTTTGAAAAATGCGTTACACTTTTAAATAACTTAAAATGCCGATGTTTGCAAAAATGTAACGGTATTTGACAAAAAAATTTTATGAAAATTTTGAAAATTTTTTTACACTTTTCAGTAATATTACATGTCCACTTTTGCAAAAATCTAACAGCTTTTCACAAAGAAAAAATTTTCAAAATTTAAAAATACGCGTTACACTTTTCAATTATTTTAATCGTCGACTTTGGCGAAAATCTAACGGCTGTTGACAAAAATAATATTTTGATAATTTTGACAAATTTTGCAAAAATGTAATGGTATTTGACTTAAAAAATTTGTTTGAAAATTTTGACAATTTTTTTTAGAATTTTCAGTAATTATTAATGTCCACTTTTGCAAAAAATTAACGGCTTTTGATAAAAAAAAAATTTTTTCAAAATTTAAGAATATGCTTTACACTTTTCAATTATTTTTAACGTCGACTTTAGCGAAAATCTAACTGCTGTTGACAAAAATAATATTTTGATAATTTTGACAAATTTTGCAAAAATGTAATGGTATTTGACTTAAAAATTTGTTTGAAAATTTTGAAAATTTTTTTACATTTTTCACTAATTATAAATGTCCACTTTTGCAAAAAATTAACGGTTTTTGTGTTACAAATAAAAAAAATTTTTTTTTTGAAAATTTAAAAACATGCGTTTCATTTTTCAATTATTTTAAACGTCGACTTTTGGCAAAATCTTAAGGCTTTTGACATAAATAAAATTTTTTTTTAAATTTAAAAACATGCGTTTCTTTTTCAATTATTTTAATCGTCGACTTTGACATAATCTTACGGCTGTTGACATAAATAAAATTTTGAAAAATGCGTTACACTTTTTAATAATTTGAAACGTCGATTTTTGCAAAAATGTAACGGTATTTGACAAAAAAAATTTTATGAAAATTTTGAAAAATTTTTACATTTTTCAGCAATATTTTATATGTCCACTTTTTCAAAAATCGAACGGCTGCTGACAAAACGCATATTTTTAAATTTTGAAAATTTTTTTTTTTTTTTTTTCAAAAGCCGTTAGATTTTCGACAAAGTCGACGTTTAAAATAATTGACAAAAGCCGATAGGTTTTTGCAAAATAGTACGGAAAAGTTTAAAATATTTTTCAAAATTTTCAAAAAATGTTTGTCAAATACCGTTTACATTTTTGCAAACATTGCATTTTAAGTTATTTAAAAGTGTAACGCATTTTTTCAAAATTATCAAAATTTTATTTATGTCAACAGCCGTTAGATTTTGCCAAAGTTGACGTTAAAAATAATTGAAAAGTGAAACGCATATTTTTAAATTTTGAAAAAATTTTTTTAATCTAAAGCCGTTAATTTTTGCAAAAGTGGACATTTATAATTACTGAAAAATGTAAAAAAAACTTTCAAAATTTTCAAACAAATTTTTAAGTCAAACACCATTACATTTTTGCAAAAATTTGTCAAAATTATCAAAATATTATTTTTGTCAACAGCAGTTAGATTTTCGCTAAAGTCGACGTTAAAAATAATTGAAAAGTGTAAAATTGCATATTTTTTTAAATTTTGAAAAAAAGATTGATTTTTTTTTATCAAAAAGCCGTTAATTTTTTGCAAAAGTGGACATTTATAATTACTGAAAATTCTAAAAAATTATTTTAAACGTCGACTTTGGCGAAAATCTAAATGCTGTTGACGAAAATAATAATTTGATAATTTTGACAAATTTTGCAAAAATGTAATGGTATTTGACATAAAAATTTGTTTGAAAATTTTGAAAATTTTTTTACATTTTTCAGTAATTATAAATGTCCACTTTTGCAAAAAATTAACGGCTTTAGATTAAAAACAAGAAAGGAAGGCCTTACCTTTTGCGAAGTTTTCATACCCTGGCAGTTATACAAAATATAAAATATATTTGGATTGCTGCTGGTTTCTGTGGTATTTATTGAACAATTATAACAGTACAAGAAGTCAAGATTTTTTACATGATTAAGGCTATGAATCAAACACCTGCTTCGAAAAAAAATTAATTCTACCTTTTAATGCTTTTGTACATACCAGGATTTCTTATATACGTAACACAAAATGTTATGAGGAAATGTCTTTGTGTTGTAAAGGATCTGTTGGTCATAAAATATAAATAAATTTGGAAAGTTCTCATTCAAAAATGCGTTTGAATAACAGCTATATAGTTTTTTGTTTAACAGCTATATGTAATAGTACTCAGGTTTCCATAAAATTGCAACATGCAACCCTTCATTAGGCCGATCGTTGATCGTTATAAGTTATAAAAGTTCGATTTCGAACTTTATTATTAGGGACACACTTAGATTTGGATGTGATAAGCCTGATAGCTATATCTTGAAATATAACGAAAATCGGCCGTAGGCTCCATGACAGCTATACGATATATCAGTCCGATCTGGCCCATTCCGACTTATTTAAAGAGGGCAGAAATAAGAAGCTTATGAGCAAAGTTTCATGAAGATAGCTCAATAACTAGGGGACTAATTTGAGTTGCAACAGACACGCGGACTGACTGAGTGTTCCTATAACAGCTATAGAATATAAACGTCTGAGATATTTAAATGGAAAAACTAAGGGCGGGTTACTGTATAACATTAAAAAGTATTGATAATGTGCGGTATTTCCAAAAAACAAAACAGGTTTGCATACAAAAACCCTGATTTCAGCCGATTGTTCCTATGGCAGCTACATGTTATAGTGGTCCGATTTTTGATACAATTTTGACAGCACATTAGCAACGTAATAAGAATAGGATTTGCCAAATCTTGTTGCAATATCTTGAAAAACAACAAAAATCGGCCGATAGCTTCTATGACAGCTATACGATATATCGGTCCGATCTGGCTCGTTCCGACTTATTTATAGCCTACATCATTAATAATCTTGGGTGCCAAGTTTCATGAAGATAGCTCAATAACTGGGGGACTAATTTGCGTTGCAACAGACAGACGGACTGACTGATTGTTCCTATAACAGCTATAGAATATAAACGTCTAAGATATTTAAATGGAAAAACTAAGGGCGGAGTACTGTATAACATTAAAAAGTATTTATAATGTGCGGTATTTCCAAAAACAAAACAGGTTTGCATACAAAAACCGTGATTTCAGCCGATTGTTCCTATGGCAGCTATATGTTATAGTGGTCCGATTTTGATATAATTTTGACAGCACATTAAGAACGTATAAAGAATAGGATTTGCCAAATCTTGTTGCAATATCTTGAAAAACAACAAAAATCGGCCGATAGCTTCTATGACAGCTATACGATATATCGGTGCGATCTGGCTCTTTCCGACTTATTTACAGCCTACAGCAATAATAAGCTGTTGTGCCAAGT
The DNA here is from genome assembly GCA_018151445.1 of Zaprionus inermis. Classification (NCBI taxonomy): domain Eukaryota; kingdom Metazoa; phylum Arthropoda; class Insecta; order Diptera; family Drosophilidae; genus Zaprionus; species Zaprionus inermis. Next base: position 29,824 of record JAECXD010000519.1, read on the forward strand.
TTCATGAAGATAGCTCAATAACTGGGGGACTAATTTGCGTTGCAACAGACAGACGGACTGACTGATTGTTCCTATAACAGCTATAGAATATAAACGTCTAAGATATTTAAATGGAAAAACTAAGGGCGGGTTACTGTATAACATTAAAAAGTATTGATAATGTGCGGTATTTCCAAAATACAAAACAGGTGCATGCATACATTAAAACCCTGATTTCAGCCGATTGTTCCTATGGCAGCTATATGTTATAGTGGTCCGATTTTGATATAATTTTGACAGCACATTAAGAACGTAATAAGAATAGGATTTGCCAAATCTTGTTGCAATATCTTGAAAAACAACAAAAATCGGCCGTTAGCTTATATAACGGCTATATCGATATATCTGGTCCGCTCTGGCTCTTTCCGACTTATTTACGAGCCTACAGCAATAAGAAGCTTGTATGACAAGTTTCATGAAGATAGCTCAAAAACTGAGAGACTAGTTTGCGTTGCAACAGACGGACGGACGGACGGACGGTCGGAGATGTCTCCTAAGGTGCGTTGCAAACTTCTGGCTTAAATTAATATACCCTCTGCAAGGGTATAAAAAAAATGTTTTCAAAATTTAAAAACATGAGTTTCACTTTTCAATTATTTTATCCGTCGACTTTGGCATAATCTAAAGGCTGTTGACATAAATAAAATTTTGATAATTTTGATAAATGAGTTACTCTTTTAAATAACTTAAAATGCCGATTAATGCAAAAATGTAACGGTATTTGACACACATTTTTGTTGAAAATTTTGAAAAAAATTTTACACTTTTCCGTAATATTTTGCAAAAATCTAACGACTTTTGACAAACTTACCATAACTTTCTTAAAAATCATGCGATTTCCAAAAATAATGACATTTTGTTTATGTTTTGATACCCTTAGTCATTCTACATTTCAATAATTGCAATATAAACATTTTGAAAATTTTGAAATTTTTAAAATTTGTGTAAGGGTCCCCCCTTATCATTTTTCCGAACATTTTTTTTCACCATAACTTTCTTAAAAATCATGCGATTTCCAAAAATAATGACATTTTGTTTATGTTTTGACACCCTTAGTCATTCTACATATCAATAATTGCAATATAAACATTTTGAAAATTTGGAAATTTTTTGAATTTGTGTAAGGGTCCCCCCTTATCATTTTTCCGAAAATTTTTTTTCACCATAACTTTCTTAAAAATCATGCGATTTCCAAAAATAATGACATTTTGTTTATGTTTTGACACCCATAGTCATTCTACATTTCAATAATTGCAATATAAACATTTTGAAAATTTTGAAATTTTTAGAATTTGTGTAAGGGTCCCCCCTTATCATTTTTCAGAAAATTTTTTTTCACCATAACTTTCCTAAAAATCATGCGATTTCCAAAAATAATGACATTTTGTTTATGTTTTGACACCCATAGTCATTCTACATTTCAATAATTGCAATATAAACATTTTGAAAATTTGGAAATTTTTAGAATTTGTGTAAGGGTCCCCCCTTATCATTTTTCAGAAAATTTTTTTTCACCATAACTTTCTTAAAAATCATGCGATTTCCAAAAATAATGACATTTTGTTTATGTTTTGACACCCATAGTCATTCTACATTTCAATAATTGCAATATGAACATTTTGAAAATTTTGAAATTTTTAGAATTTGTGTAAGGGTCCCCCCTTATCATTTTTCAGAAAATTTTTTTTCACCATAACTTTCCTAAAAATCAAGCGATTTCCAAAAATAATGACATTTTGTTTATGTTTTGACACCCATAGTCATTCTACATTTCAATAATTGCAATATGAACATTTTGAAAATTTGGAAATTTTTAGAATTTGTGTAAGGGTCCCCCCTTATCATTTTTCCGAAATTTTTTTTTCACCATAACTTTCCTAAAAATCAAGTGATTTCCAAAAATAATGACATTTTGTTTATGTTTTGACACCCATAGTCATTCTACATTTCAATAATTGCAATATGAACATTTTGAAAATTTGGAAATTTTTAGAATTTGTGTAAGGGTCCCCCCTTATCATTTTTCAGAAAATTTTTTTTCACCATAACTTTCCTAAAAATCAAGCGATTTCCAAAAATAATGACATTTTGTTTATGTTTTGACACCCATAGTCATTCTACATTTCAATAATTGCAATATGAACATTTTGAAAATTTGGAAATTTTTAGAATTTGTGTAAGGGTCCCCCCTTATCATTTTTCAGAAATTTTTTTTCACCATAACTTTCCTAAAAATCAAGTGATTTCCAAAAATAATGACATTTTGTTTATGTTTTGACACCCATAGTCATTCTACATTTCAATAATTGCAATATGAACATTTTGAAAATTTGGAAATTTTTAGAATTTGTGTAAGGGTCCCCCCTTATCATTTTTCAGAAATTTTTTTTCACCATAACTTTCTTAAAAATCATGTGATTTCCAAAAATAATGACATTTTGTTTATGTTTTGACACCCATAGTCATTCTACATTTCAATAATTGCAATATGAACATTTTGAAAATTTGGAAATTTTTAGAATTTGTGTAAGGGTCCCCCCTTATCATTTTTCAGAAAATTTTTTTCACCATAACTTTCCTAAAAATCAAGTGATTTCCAAAAATAATGACATTTTGTTTATGTTTTGACACCCATAGTCATTCTACATTTCAATAATTGCAATATGAACATTTTGAAAATTTGGAAATTTTTAGAATTTGTGTAAGGGTCCCCCCTTATCATTTTTCCGAAAATTTTTTTTCACCATAACTTTCCTAAAAATCAAGTGATTTCCAAAAATAATGACATTTTGTTTATGTTTTGACACCCATAGTCATTCTACATTTCAATAATTGCAATATGAACATTTTGAAAATTTGGAAATTTTTAGAATTTGTGTAAGGGTCCCCCCTTATCATTTTTCAGAAATTTTTTTTCACCATAACTTTCCTAAAAATCAAGTGATTTCCAAAAATAATGACATTTTGTTTATGTTTTGACACCCATAGTCATTCTACATTTCAATAATTGCAATATGAACATTTTGAAAATTTGGAAATTTTTAGAATTTGTGTAAGGGTCCCCCCTTATCATTTTTCAGAATTTTTTTTTCACCATAACTTTCCTAAAAATCAAGTGATTTCCAAAAATAATGACATTTTGTTTATGTTTTGACACCCATAGTCATTCTACATTTCAATAATTGCAATATGAACATTTTGAAAATTTGGAAATTTTTAGAATTTGTGTAAGGGTCCCCCCTTATCATTTTTCAGAAAATTTTTTTCACCATAACTTTCTTAAAAATCAAGTGATTTCCAAAAATAATGACATTTTGTTTATGTTTTGACACCCATAGTCATTCTACATTTCAATAATTGCAATATGAACATTTTGAAAATTTGGAAATTTTTAGAATTTGTGTAAGGGCCCCCCCTTATCATTTTTCAGAAATTTTTTTTTCACCATAACTTTCCTAAAAATCAAGTGATTTCCAAAAATAATGACATTTTGTTTATGTTTTGACACCCATAGTCATTCTACATTTCAATAATTGCAATATGAACATTTTGAAAATTTTGAAATTTTTAGAATTTGTGTAAGGGTCCCCCCTTATCATTTTTCAGAAAATTTTTTTCACCATAACTTTCTTAAAAATCAAGTGATTTCCAAAAATAATGACATTTTGTTTATGTTTTGACACCCATAGTCATTCTACATTTCAATAATTGCAATATGAACATTTTGAAAATTTGGAAATTTTTAGAATTTGTGTAAGGGTCCCCCCTTATCATTTTTCAGAAAGAATTTTTTTTCACCATAACTTTCCTAAAAATCAAGTGATTTCCAAAAATAATGACATTTTGTTTATGTTTTGTTTTGATACACCCATAGTCATTCTACATTTCAATAATTGCAATATGAACATTTTGAAAATTTGGAAATTTTTAGAATTTGTGTAAGGGTCCCCCCTTATCATTTTTCCAGAAATTTTTTTCACCATAACTTTCTTCAAAAATCAAGTGATTTCCAAAAATAATGACATTTTGTTTATGTTTTGACACCCATAGTCATTCTACATTTCAATAATTGCAAATATGAACATTTTGAAAATTTGGAAATTTTTAGAATTTGTGTAAGGGTCCCCCCCTTATCATTTTTCAGAAAATTTTTTTCACCATAACTTTCCTAAAAATCAAGTGATTTCCAAAAATAATGACATTTTGTTTATGTTTTGACACCCATAGTCATTCTACATTTCAATAATTGCAATATGAACATTTTGAAAATTTGGAAATTTTTAGAATTTGTGTAAGGGTCCCCCCTTATCATTTTTCAGAAATTTTTTTTCACCATAACTTTCCTAAAAATCAAGTGATTTCCAAAAATAATGACATTTTGTTTATGTTTTGACACCCATAGTCATTCTACATTTCAATAATTGCAATATGAACATTTTGAAAATTTGGAAATTTTTAGAATTTGTGTAAGGGTCCCCCTTTATCATTTTTCAGAAAATTTTTTTTCACCATAACTTTCTTAAAAATCAAGTGATTTCCAAAAATAATGACATTTTGTTTATGTTTTGACACCCATAGTCATTCTACATTTCAATAATTGCAATATGAACATTTTGAAAATTTGGAAATTTTTTGAATTTGTGTAAGGGTCCCCCCCTATCATTTTTCAGAAATTTTTTTTTCACCATAACTTTCCTAAAAATCAAGTGATTTCCAAAAATAATGACATTTTGTTTATGTTTTGACACCCATAGTCATTCTACATTTCAATAATTGCAATATGAAACATTTTGAAAATTTGGAAATTTTTAGAATTTGTGTAAGGGTCCCCCCCTTATCATTTTTCAGAAATTTTTTTTTCACCATAACTTTCCTAAAATCCAGGTGATTTCCAAAAATAATGACATTTTGTTTATGTTTTGACACCCATAGTCATTCTACATTTCAATAATTGCAATATGAACATTTTGAAAAATTTGGAAATTTTTAGAATTTGTGTAAGGGTCCCCCCTTATCTTTCATTCATTTAAATTTTTTTTCACCATAACTTTCCTAAAAATCAAGTGATTTCCAAAAATAATGACATTTTGTTTATGTTTTGACACCCATAGTCATTCTACATTTCAATAATTGCAATATGAACATTTTGAAAATTTGGAAATTTTTAGAATTTGTGAAAGGGTCCCCCCTTATCATTTTTCAGAAATTTTTTTTCACCATAACTTTCTTAAAAATCAAGTGATTTCCAAAAATAATGACATTTTGTTTATGTTTTGACACCCATAGTCATTCTACATTTCAATAATTGCAATATGAACATTTTGAAAATTTGGAAATTTTTAGAATTTGTGTATGGGGCCCCTCCTTATCATTTTTCAGACATTTTTTTTTCACCATAACTTTCCTAAAATCATCATGTGATTTCCAAAAATAATGACATTTTGTTTATGTTTTGACACCCATAGTCATTCTACATTTCAATAATTGCAATATGAACATTTTGAAAATTTGGAAATTTTTAGAATTTGTGTAAGGGTCCCCCCTTATCATTTTTCACAAATTTTTTTTTCACCATAACTTTCCTAAAAATCAAGCGATTTCCAAAAATAATGACATTTTGTTTATGTTTTGACACCCATAGTCATTCTACATTTCAATAATTGCAATATGAACATTTTGAAAATTTGGAAATTTTTGGAATTTGTGTAAGGGTCCCCCCTTATCATTTTTCCGAAATTTTTTTTCACCATAACTTTCCTAAAAATCAAGCGATTTCCAAAAATAATGACATTTTGTTTATGTTTTGACACCCATAGTCATTCTACATTTCAATAATTGCAATATGAACATTTTGAAAATTTGGAAATTTTTAGAATTTGTGTAAGGGTCCCCCCTTATCATTTTTCAGAAAATTTTTTTTCACCATAACTTTCTTAAAAATCAAGTGATTTCCAAAAATAATGACATTTTGTTTATGTTTTGACACCCATAGTCATTCTACATTTCAATAATTGCAATATGAACATTTTGAAAATTTGGAAATTTTTAGAATTTGTGTAAGGGTCCCCCCTTATCATTTTTCAGAAAATTTTTTTTCACCATAACTTTCCTAAAAATCAAGCGATTTCCAAAAATAATGACAATTTGTTTATGTTTTGACACCCTTAGTCATTCTACATTTCAATAATTGCAATATAAACATTTTGAAAATTATGAAATTTTTAAAATTTGTGTAAGGGTCCCCCTTATCATTTTTCCGAAAATTTTTTTTCACCATAACTTTCCTAAAAATCATGCGATTTCCAAAAATAATGACAATTTATTTATGTTTTGACACCCTTAGTCATTCTACATATCAATAATTGCAATATAAACATTTTGAAAAATTTGAAATTTTTTTAATTTGTGTAAGGGTCCCCCCTTATCATTTTTCCGAACATTTTTTTTCACCATAACTTTCTTAAAAATCATGCGATTTCCAAAAATAATGACATTTTGTTTATGTTTGACACCCTTAGTCATTCTACATTTCAATAATTGCAATATAAACATTTTGAAAATTTCGAAATTTTTAGAATTTGTAAAGGGTTCCCCCTTATCATTTTTCCGAAAATTTTTTTTCACCATAACTTTCTTAAAAATCATGTGATTTCCAAAAATAATGACATTTTTG
>JAECXD010000521.1:0-34258 GCA_018151445.1 Zaprionus inermis
AAGAATAAATTTAAGAATAAATATAGCTAATAGTTAAAAAAGTATGTGCCTTTTTTAGCATTATTATGTACGCAATTGCATTTTAATTTAGTTAATGCAAAGAGACTTTCTTTTAAAGCAATTGATACCAATAATTAAAGCAAAAGTGTGTACTGTGTGTAATTCGTTATTCAATTCGTATTTCCTTTTTTCCTAAATATTTTCTCCTTGAACTGTCATTAGCATTATACATGCTCTTGCATACATACAAAACAAGAACTCTAACAAAATGATGGCAAATAACATGAGAGGAGCCATAAGGGATAATTCGGCTCAACTGGTGTTGTTTATGGCTCATTTACGGTTCAACTTATACATACGCACGAAGCGAAACGCTTCAAGGTGAGCCGGAGTGAGTTTTAAGCAAACAGTGGAATAATGGAATATAAACAGTTTTGGCTTCTGCAGTGAACTTGTTCATGTATACACCCTTGAAGCTATGAGCCGAAAGGCGTTAATTTTCACTTATTGAATGGGTCAGAGCATTTTTCGAATGACCCGAAGCCGTTCAAAAGTATTTATGTTCCTCAATCAGCATCGCACTAATAATGTAGCATATAAACCTTGATGTACACTTTACAGCAGCAAATTTTTTAGACCTTATTCGAATCCAAAATCACCCGGGGAGATGCTTTCAGAAAAAGAGAAACACGTTTTACTTTAAAAAACAAACAACTTTCAAATAAAAGGATTTTTGTTTTAAAGTACAAAAACAGCGATAAGAAAATTCTAGATGTGATTCTTTGATAAGGAAGCCAAGCTTTAACAGAATGCTTAAGAGACATTAAGCTAGCGCAACATAAAAGCAAGATCGCATCAAACTTGTCGCTAAAAAATGTTTGATGGCTCTTGCTTGAGCTGCGCATAGTGCCCCCAAGTTTCGAACCAGCATGTGCCAATTCGGTTTATATGTCAATGCTGTCAAGTGTTGGTTTGAGGATCATATTCCGCTCAGATGCAACTTTACAGGGCGCCGAATACTAATTTAAGTTTTTCCTGCAGAAAGGTAGCCCTATAATTGTAGTCACCCCGATCTCTTTTCTGATCGGTCGAAATTATTGTTGCAGTTGCCAATTATTGTTGTGTTGAGAATATATTCGTTTGTTTATTCGAGAAGGTAAAGTTAGTGAAATATATATATAGTTACATATAGTGCATATATGTACAGCTCAATCGCGTTTTCACGTCAATGAATTTTAATGCCTAAAATCATGAAAAGATCATTGACAAGACAAAACCTCATTCGCCACGCCCATTTCCTAGGAATTTCGGCAACATCATCTTTCCCGTATTTTCTGTTTTTTATACCCTTGCAGAGGGTATATTAATTTTAGCCAGAAGTTTGCAACGCACCTTAGGAGACATCTCCGACCCTATAAAGTATATATATTCTGAATCAGCATCACCAGAGGAGTCGAAAAATGGATGTCCGTCTGTCCGTCCGTCCGTCCGTCCGTCCGTCCGTCTGTTGCAACGCAAACTAGTCTCTCAGTTTTTGAGCTATCTTCATGAAACTTGGCACACAAGCTTCTTATTGCTGTAGGCTGTAAATAAGTCGGAACGAGCCAGATCGGACCGATATATCGTATAGCTGTCATAGAAGCTATCGGCCGATTTTTGTTGTTTTTCAAGATATTGCAACAAGATTTGGCAAATCCTATTCTTATTACGTTCTTAATGTGCTGTCAAAATTATATCAGAATCGGACCACTATAACATATAGCTGCCATAGGAACAATCGGCTGAAATCAGGGTTTTTGTATGCAAACCTGTTTTGTTTTTGGAAATACCGCACATTATCAATACTTTTTAATGTTATACAGTAACCCGCTCTTAGTTTTTCCATTTAAATATCTCAGACGTTTATATTCTATAGCTGTTATAGGAACAATCAGTCAGTCCGTCTGTCTGTTGCAACGCAAATTAGTCCCCCAGTTATTGAGCTATCTTCATGAAACTTGGCACACAAGCTTATTATTGCTGTAGGCTGTAAATAAGTCGGAACGAGCCAGATCGGACCGATATATCGTATAGCTGTCATAGAAGCTATCGGCCGACGTACGACTCGAAACGCGAAACGCGAACTAGAGAACGCGGGCATGCAAAAATACCGAGATAGAAAAGAATTTCGAGGAAAGATTACCTTATTTCTAGATAGGTAGGACAATATTTCAAATTTTAGGCATGCAACAGAGGAAGCGTTAGAAAAAGAAAGTAAAGATTACTATAGTCCAAACATAATACCCTAAACGGATCGTGAAGGGCATAGTTCGACCTACAATTAGGAAGAGTAAGTGGTAAGTAATTACGTGATAATCTGCAAGAGACAGAAAAATGTAGCTGGCTAACCAGGTCAACAATGTCAATGTCAATGTTTATAAATTCAATATTAACATTGATTTTTTTATACAACTTGAACTCATATGGGACTACCCCCTGAATTTAAGCATATTAATTAGGGGAGGAAAAGAAACCAACAAGGATTTTCTTAGTAGCGGCGAGCGAAAAGAAATCAGTTCAGCACTAAGTCACTTTGTCTATATGGCAAATGTGAGATGCAGTGATTGGAACATCAATATTCTAGTATAAGAAATTAACGATTTAAGTCCTTCTTAAATGAGGCCATTTACCCATAGAGGGTGCTAGGCCCGTATAACGTTAATGATTACTAGATGGTGTTTCCAAAGAGTCGTGTTGCTTGATAGTGCAGCACTAAGTGGGTGGTAAACTCCATCTAAAACTAAATATAACCATGAGGCCGATAGTAAACAAGAACCGTGAGGGAAAGTTAGAGGATAAGCCTGATGAACCTGAATATCCGTTATGGAAAATTCATCATTAGAATTGTAATATTTAAACAATATTATAAGGATAGTGTGCATTTTTTCCATATAAGGACATTGTAATCTATTAGTATAAATTATATTTAACATAAAATAAATGTTATAAATTTGATAAAGTACTGATAGATTTATATGAATACAGTGCGTTAATTTTTCGGGATTATATAATGGCATAATTATCATTGATTTTTATACCCTTGCAGAGGGTATATTTATACCCTTGCAGAGGGTATATTAATTTTAGCCAGAAGTTTGCAACGCACCTTAGGAGACATCTCCGACCCTATAAAGTATATATATTCTGAATCAGCATCACTAGAGGAGTCGAAAAATGGATGTCCGTCTGTCCGTCCGTCCGTCCGTCCGTCTGTTGCAACGCAAACTAGTCTCTCAGTTTTTGAGCTATCTTCATGAAACTTGGCACACAAGCTTCTTGTTGCTGTACGCTGTAAATAAGTCGGAACGAGCCAGATCGGACCGATATATCGTATAGCTGTCATAGAAGTTATCGGCCGATTTTTGTTGTTATACCCTTGCAGAGGGTATATTAATTTTAGCCAGAAGTTTGCAACGCACCTTAGGAGACATCTCCGACCCTATAAAGTATATATATTCTGAATCAGCATCACCAGAGGAGTCGAAAAATGGATGTCCGTCTGTCCGTCCGTCCGTCCGTCCGTCCGTCCGTCCGTCCGTCTATTGCAACGCAAACTAGTCTCTCAGTTTTTGAGCTATCTTCATGAAACTTGGCACACAAGCTTCTTGTTGCTGTAGGCTGTAAATAAGTCGGAACGAGCCAGATCGGACCGATATATCGTATAGCTGTCATAGAAGCTATCGGCCGATTTTTGTTGTTTTTAAAGATATTGCAACAAGATTTGGCAAATCCTATTCTTATTACGTTCCTAATGTGCTGTCAAAATTGTATCAAAATCGGACCACTATAACATATAGCTGCCATAGGAACAATCGGCTGAAATCAGGGTTTTTGTATGCAAACCTGTTTTGTTTTTGGAAATACCGCACATTACCAATACTTTTTAATGTTATACAGTAACCCGCCCTTAGTTTTTCCATTTAAATATCTCAGACGTTTATATTCTATAGCTGTTATAGGAACAATCAGTCAGTCCGTCTGTCTGTTGCAACGCAAATTAGTCCCCCCAGTTACTGAGCTATCTTCATGAAACTTGGCACACAAGCTTATTATTGCTGTAGGCTGTAAATAAGTCGGAACGAGCCAGATCGGACCGATATATCGTATAGCTGTCATAGAAGCTATCGGCCGATTTTTGTTGTTATACCCTTGCAGAGGGTATATTAATTTTAGCCAGAAGTTTGCAACGCACCTTAGGAGACATCTCCGACCCTATAAAAGTATATATATTCTGAATCAGCATCACCAGAGGAGTCGAAAAATGGATGTCCGTCTGTCCGTCCGTCCGTCCGTCCGTCCGTCGTCCGTCTGTTGCAACGCAAACTAGTCTCTCAGTTTTTGAGCTATCTTCATGAAACTTGCCACACAAGCTTATTATTGATGTAGGCTGTAAATAAGTCGGAACGAGCCAGATCGGACCGATATATCGTATAGCTGTCATAGAATCTATCGGCCGATTTTTGATGTTTTTCAAGATATTGCAACAAGATTTGGCAAATCCTATTCTTATTACGTTCTTAATGTGCTGACAAAATTATATCAAAATCGGACCACTATAAAATATAGCTGCCATAGGAACAATCGGCTGAAATCAGGGTTTTCGTATGCAAACCTGTTTTGTTTTTTGGAAATACCACACATTATCAATACTTTTTAATGTTATACAGTAACCCGCCCTTAGTTTTTCCATTTAAATATCTCAGACGTTTATATTCTATAGCTGTTATAGGAACAATCAGTCAGTCCGTCTGTCTGTTGCAACGCAAATTAGTCCCCCCAGTTATTGAGCTATCTTCATGAAACTTGGCACCCAAGCTTATTATTGATGTAGGCTGTAAATAAGTCGGAACGAGCCAGATCGGACCGATATATCGTATAGCTGTCATAGAAGCTATCGGCCGATTTTTGTTGTTTTTCAAGATATTGCAACAAGATTTGGCAAATCCTTTTCTTATTACGTTCTTAATGTGCTGTCAAAATTGTATCAAAATCGGACCACTATAACATATAGCTGCCATAGGAACAATCGGCTGAAATCAGGGTTTTTGTATGCAAACCTGTTTTGTTTTTGGAAATACCGCACATTATCAATACTTTTTAATGTTATACAGTAACCCGCCCTTAGTTTTTCCATTTAAATATCTGAGACGTTTATATTGTATAGCTGTTATAGGAACAATCAGTCTGTCCGTCTGTCTGTTGCAACTCAAATTAGTCCCCCAGTTATTGAGCTATCTTCATGAAACTTGGCACCCAAGCTTATTATTGATGTAGGCTGTAAATAAGTCGGAACGAGCCAGATCGGACCGATATATCGTATAGCTGTCATAGAAGCTATCGGCCGATTTTTGTTGTTTTTCAAGATATTGCAACAAGATTTGGCAAATCCTATTCTTATTACGTTCTTAATGTGCTGTCAAAATTGTATCAAAATCGGACCACTATAACATATAGCTGCCATAGGAACAATCGGCTGAAATCAGGGTTTTTGTATGCAAACCTGTTTTGTTTTTGGAAATACCGCACATTATCAATACTTTTTAATGTTATACAGTAACCCGCCCTTAGTTATTCCATTTAAATATCTCAGACGTTTATATTCTATAGCTGTTATAGGAACAATCAGTCAGTCCGTCTGTCTGTTGCAACTCAAATTAGTCCCCCAGTTATTGAGCTATCTTCATGAAACTTGCCACACAAGCTTATTATTGATGTAGGCTGTAAATAAGTCGGAACGAGCCAGATCGGACCGATATATCGTATAGCTGTCATAGAAGCTATCGGCCGACGTACGACTCGAAACGCGAAACGCGAACTAGGGAACGCGGGCATGCAAAAATACCGAGATAGAAAAGAATTTCGAGGAAAGATTACCTTATTTCTAGATAGGTAGGACAATATTTCAAATTTTAGGCATGCAACAGAGGAAGCGTTAGAAAAAAGAAAGTAAAGATTACTATAGTCCAAACATAATACCCTAAACGGATCGTGAAGGGCATAGTTCGACCTACAATTAGGAAGAGTAAGTGGTAAGTAATTACGTGATAATCTGCAAGAGACAGAAAAATGTAGCTGGCTAACCAGGTCAACAATGTCAATGTCAATGTTTATAAATTCAATATTAACATTGATTTTTTTTATACAACTTGAACTCATATGGGACTACCCCCTGAATTTAAGCATATTAATTAGGGGAGGAAAAGAAACCAACAAGGATTTTCTTAGTAGCGGCGAGCGAAAAGAAATCAGTTCAGCACTAAGTCACTTTGTCTATATGGCAAATGTGAGATGCAGTGATTGGAACATCAATATTCTAGTATAAGAAATTAACGATTTAAGTCCTTCTTAAATGAGGCCATTTACCCATAGAGGGTGCTAGGCCCGTATAACGTTAATGATTACTAGATGGTGTTTCCAAAGAGTCGTGTTGCTTGATAGTGCAGCACTAAGTGGGTGGTAAACTCCATCTAAAACTAAATATAACCATGAGGCCGATAGTAAACAAGAACCGTGAGGGAAAGTTAGAGGATAAGCCTGATGAACCTGAATATCCGTTATGGAAAATTCATCATTAGAATTGTAATATTTAAACAATATTATAAGGATAGTGTGCATTTTTTCCATATAAGGACATTGTAATCTATTAGTATAAATTATATTTAACATAAAATAAATGTTATAAATTTGATAAAGTACTGATAGATTTATATGAATACAGTGCGTTAATTTTTCGGGATTATATAATGGCATAATTATCATTGATTTTTATACCCTTGCAGAGGGTATATTTATACCCTTGCAGAGGGTATATTAATTTTAGCCAGAAATTTGCAACGCACCTTAGGAGACATCTCCGGAGGAGTCGAAAAATGGATGTCCGTCTGTCCGTCCGTCCGTCCGTCCGTCCGTCCGTCCGTCCGTCTGTTGCAACGCAAACTAGTCTCTCAGTTTTTGAGCTATCTTCATGAAACTTGGCACACAAGCTTCTTGTTGCTGTACGCTGTAAATAAGTCGGAACGAGCCAGATCGGACCGATATATCGTAGAGCTGTCATAGAAGCTATCGGCCGATTTTTGTTGTTATACCCTTGCAGAGGGTATATTAATTTTAGCCAGAAGTTTGCAACGCACCTTAGGAGACATCTCCGACCCTATAAAGTATATATATTCTGAATCAGCATCACCAGAGGAGTCGAAAAATGGATGTCCGTCTGTCCGTCCGTCCGTCCGTCCGTCCGTCCGTCCGTCTATTGCAACGCAAACTAGTCCCCCAGTTATTGAGCTATCTTCATGAAACTTGGCACACAAGCTTATTATTGCTGTATGCTATAAATAAGTCGGAACGAGCCAGATCGGACCGATATATCGTATAGCTGTCATAGAAGCTATAGGCCGATTTTTGTTGTTTTTCAAGATTTGGCAAATCCTATTCTTATTACGTTCCTAATGTGCTGTCAAAATTGTATCAAAATCGGACCACTATAACATATAGCTGCCATAGGAACAATCGGCTGAAATCAGGGTTTTTGTATGCAAACCTGTTTTGTTTTTGGAAATACCGCACATTACCAATACTTTTTAATGTTATACAGTAACCCGCCCTTAGTTTTTCCATTTAAATATCTCAGACGTTTATATTCTATAGCTGTTATAGGAACAATCAGTCAGTCCGTCTGTCTGTTGCAACGCAAATTAGTCCCCCAGTTACTGAGCTATCTTCATGAAACTTGGCACACAAGCTTATTATTGCTGTAGGCTGTAAATAAGTCGGAACGAGCCAGATCGGACCGATATATCGTATAGCTGTCATAGAAGCTATCGGCCGATTTTTGTTGTTATACCCTTGCAGAGGGTATATTAATTTTAGCCAGAAGTTTGCAACGCACCTTAGGAGACATCTCCGACCCTATAAAGTATATATATTCTGAATCAGCATCACTAGAGGAGTCGAAAAATGGATGTCCGTCTGTCCGTCCGTCCGTCCGTCCGTCCGTCCGTCCGTCCGTCCGTCTGTTGCAACGCAAACTAGTCTCTCAGTTTTTGAGCTATCTTCATGAAACTTGCCACACAAGCTTATTATTGATGTAGGCTGTAAATAAGTCGGAACGAGCCAGATCGGACCGATATATCGTATAGCTGTCATAGAATCTATCGGCCGATTTTTGATGTTTTTCAAGATATTGCAACAAGATTTGGCAAATCCTATTCTTATTACGTTCTTAATGTGCTGTCAAAATTATATCAAAATCGGACCACTATAAAATATAGCTGCCATAGGAACAATCGGCTGAAATCAGGGTTTTCGTATGCAAACCTGTTTTGTTTTTGGAAATACCACACATTATCAATACTTTTTAATGTTATACAGTAACCCGCCCTTAGTTTTTCCATTTAAATATCTCAGACGTTTATATTCTATAGCTGTTATAGGAACAATCAGTCAGTCCGTCTGTCTGTTGCAACGCAAATTAGTCCCCCAGTTATTGAGCTATCTTCATGAAACTTGGCACCCAAGCTTATTATTGATGTAGGCTGTAAATAAGTCGGAACGAGCCAGATCGGACCGATATATCGTATAGCTGTCATAGAAGCTATCGGCCGATTTTTGTTGTTTTTCAAGATATTGCAACAAGATTTGGCAAATCCTTTTCTTATTACGTTCTTAATGTGCTGTCAAAATTGTATCAAAATCGGACCACTATAACATATAGCTGCCATAGGAACAATCGGCTGAAATCAGGGTTTTTGTATGCAAACCTGTTTTGTTTTTGGAAATACCGCACATTATCAAAACTTTTTAATGTTATACAGTAACCCGCCCTTAGTTTTTCCATTTAAATATCTGAGACGTTTATATTCTATAGCTGTTATAGGAACAATCAGTCTGTCCGTCTGTCTGTTGCAACTCAAATTAGTCCCCCAGTTATTGAGCTATCTTCATGAAACTTGGCACCCAAGCTTATTATTGATGTAGGCTGTAAATAAGTCGGAACGAGCCAGATCGGACCTATATATCGTATAGCTGTCATAGAAGCTATCGGCCGATTTTTGTTGTTTTTCAAGATATTGCAACAAGATTTGGCAAATCCTATTCTTATTACGTTCTTAATGTGCTGTCAAAATTGTATCAAAATCGGACCACTATAACATATAGCTGCCATAGGAACAATCGGCTGAAATCAGGGTTTTTGTATGCAAACCTGTTTTGTTTTTGGAAATACCGCACATTATCAATACTTTTTAATGTTATACAGTAACCCGCCCTTAGTTTTTCCATTTAAATATCTCAGACGTTTATATTCTATAGCTGTTATAGGAACAATCAGTCAGTCCGTCTGTCTGTTGCAACTCAAATTAGTCCCCCAGTTATTGAGCTATCTTCATGAAACTTGCCACACAAGCTTATTATTGATGTAGGCTGTAAATAAGTCGGAACGAGCCAGATCGGACCGATATATCGTATAGCTGTCATAGAAGCTATCGGCCGATTTTTGTTGTTTTTCAAGATATTGCAACAAGATTTGGCAAATCCTATTCTGATTACGTTCTTAATGTGCTGTCAAAATTGTATCAAAATCGGACCACTATAACATATAGCTGCCATAGGAACAATCGGCTGAAATCAGGGTTTTCGTATGCAAACCTGTTTTGTTTTTGGAAATACCGCACATTATCAATACTTTTTAATGTTATACAGTAACCCGCCCTTAGTTTTTCCATTTAAATATCTCAGACGTTTATATTCTTTAGCTGTTACAGGAACAATCAGTCAGTCCGTCTGTCTGTTGCAACACAAATTAGTCCCCCAGTTATTGAGCTATCTTCATGAAACTTTGCTCACAAGCTTCTTATTTCTGCCCTCTTTAAATAAGTCGGAATGGGCCAGATCGGACTGATATATCGTATAGCTGTCATGGAGCCTATCGCCCGATTTTCGTTATATTTCAAGATATAGCTATCAGGCTTACCACATCCAAATCTAAGTGTGTCCCTAATAATAAAGTTCGAAATCGAACTTTTATAACTTATAACGATCAACGATCGGTCTAATGAAGGTTCATGTTGCAATTTTATGGAAATCTGAGTACTATTACATATAGTTGTTAAACAAAAAATCATGTAGCTGTTATTCAAACGCATTTTTGAATGAGAACTTTCCAAATTTATTTATATGTTATGACCAACAGATCCTTTACATCACAAAGACATTTCCTCATAACATTTTGTGTTAAGTATATAAGAAATCCAGGTATATACAAAAGCATTATAAAGGTAGAATTATTTTTTTTCGAAGCAGGTGTTTGATTCATAGCCTTAATCAGGTAAAAATCTTGACTTCCAGTACTGTTATTATTATTGTTCAATAAATACCACAGAAACCAGCAGCAATCCAAATATATTTTATATTTTGTATAACTGCAAGGGTATGAAACCTTCGGCAAGCCGAAGGTAGCCTTGCTTTCTTGTTTAAGATTTGTTTTTAAGAACTTAATTTTTGCCGCTAGATAACCTGGTTGACGCTAGTCTCACATGTACCCAGTCTGCACCAACTGAACCCTCTAACAGTCCGTATATCGGCAGAGACCTCTGCGCAACATTGGTGTGGGCTAAAGAAAGCCATTTGCGTTTTCCGCAAATCTTTAGTTTGTCGGAGAAAACTCCGATATACGACCAAGTCCAAGTGTTGAGAAAAGCTGATTTCATTTCTTTTAGACGTTAATACAAAAATGTATAATTAAGTGAGGAAAATCAAGACAAGACCAAAACCGAACTAAGTCGCCTAACTTACGACTCGAAACGCGAAATAGAGAACGCGGGCATGCAGTAGATAAAGAAATGGGATAGAATTCCGTGGACAGATTACATAATTTCTAGATACGTAAGACAGGATTTCAGAGCGTTAGACACAAGAAAGTTTAGATTATTGTAGTCAGAATTTAATACCGTAAACGGATCGTGAAGGGCATACTTCGACCTACAATTAGGAAGATATGGTGGTACGTGGGACAGAGACGTTTCGCTGGCTAACCAGATTAATATTGTCTATGTTACCTTAGATGAGATTATTAATAAATGGGTCTACTGCCGTATAAAGAAGTCTTAAATTTATATCTCTGTAACGGCCACGTTTCAATGCGGTTTTTGTTAGTAGTGTACTGGGACACCATACGATACAATTAGACGAACAAGTTATGTGTAGAGGGTCTTTGTTATATAGGGATCGTCAAACTCCTTAGACTGTCCCTTAATCAAAACAAGCACACCTGTGGTTTTATTAACCATGTTAGAAACATGTTCAGATAATTTTAGTTTTTGGTCCAAACGGACCCCAAGATGTAGGAAACGTACTTTGGACTGTCTCGAGAGAATGTCATCAGCTTGCATTTAGAGCTGTTCAGGCTAAAAAAAAAATTTTAAAAAACCAAGAATGAAAACTATTTATATATTTAATTGCTTGGTTATTATTTTCGATGCGTCACCTCTTTATGCTCGCATTGCTTGTCATATACTCATGCACGCACACTCCATCTATGTGCATGTTTTGTTATACCCTTGCAGAGGGTATATTAATTTTAGCCAGAAGTTTGCAACGCACCTTAGGAGACATCTCCGACCCTATAAAGTATATATATTCTGAATCAGCATCACCAGAGGAGTCGAAAAATGGATGTCCGTCTGTCCGTCCGTCCGTCCGTCCGTCCGTCCGTCCGTCCGTCCGTCCGTCCGTCCGTCCGTCTGTTGCAACGCAAACTAGTCTCTCAGTTTTTGAGCTATCTTCATGAAACTTGGCACACAAGCTTCTTATTGCTGTAGGCTGTAAATAAGTCGGAACGAGCCAGATCGGACCGATATATCGTATAGCTGTCATAGAAGCTATCGGCCGATTTTTGTTGTTTTTCAAGATATTGCAACAAGATTTGGCAAATCCTATTCTTATTACGTTCTTAATGTGCTGTCAAAATTATATCAGAATCGGACCACTATAACATATAGCTGCCATAGGAACAATCGGCTGAAATTAGGGTTTTTGTATGTAAACCTGTTTTGTTTTTGGAAATACCACACATTATCAATACTTTTTAATGTTATACAGTAACCCGCTCTTAGTTTTTCCATTTAAATATCTCAGACGTTTATATTCTATAGCTGTTATAGGAACAATCAGTCAGTCCGTCTGTCTGTTGCAACGCAAATTAGTCCCCCAGTTATTGAGCTATCTTCATGAAACTTGGCACACAAGCTTATTATTGCTGTAGGCTGTAAATAAGTCGGAACGAGCCAGATCGGACCGATATATCGTATAGCTGTCATAGAAGCTATCGGCCGACGTACGACTCGAAACGCGAAACGCGAACTAGAGAACGCGGGCATGCAAAAATACCGAGATAGAAAAGAATTTCGAGGAAAGATTACCTTATTTCTAGATAGGTAGGACAATATTTCAAATTTTAGGCATGCAACAGAGGAAGCGTTAGAAAAAAAGAAAGTAAAGATTACTATAGTCCAAACATAATACCCTAAACGGATCGTGAAGGGCATAGTTCGACCTACAATTAGGAAGAGTAAGTGGTAAGTAATTACGTGATAATCTGCAAGAGACAGAAAAATGTAGCTGGCTAACCAGGTCAACAATGTCAATGTCAATGTTTATAAATTCAATATTAACATTGATTTTTTTATACAACTTGAACTCATATGGGACTACCCCCTGAATTTAAGCATATTAATTAGGGGAGGAAAAGAAACCAACAAGGATTTTCTTAGTAGCGGCGAGCGAAAAGAAATCAGTTCAGCACTAAGTCACTTTGTCTATATGGCAAATGTGAGATGCAGTGATTGGAACATCAATATTCTAGTATAAGAAATTAACGATTTAAGTCCTTCTTAAATGAGGCCATTTACCCATAGAGGGTGCTAGGCCCGTATAACGTTAATGATTACTAGATGGTGTTTCCAAAGAGTCGTGTTGCTTGATAGTGCAGCACTAAGTGGGTGGTAAACTCCATCTAAAACTAAATATAACCATGAGGCCGATAGTAAACAAGAACCGTGAGGGAAAGTTAGAGGATAAGCCTGATGAACCTGAATATCCGTTATGGAAAATTCATCATTAGAATTGTAATATTTAAACAATATTATAAGGATAGTGTGCATTTTTTCCATATAAGGACATTGTAATCTATTAGTATAAATTATATTTAACATAAAATAAATGTTATAAATTTGATAAAGTACTGATAGATTTATATGAATACAGTGCGTTAATTTTTCGGGATTATATAATGGCATAATTATCATTGATTTTTATACCCTTGCAGAGGGTATATTTATACCCTTGCAGAGGGTATATTAATTTTAGCCAGAAGTTTGCAACGCACCTTAGGAGACATCTCTGACCCTATAAAGTATATATATTCTGAATCAGCATCACTAGAGGAGTCGAAAAATGGATGTCCGTCTGTCCGTCCGTCCGTCCGTCCGTCCGTCCGTCCGTCCGTCTGTTGCAACGCAAACTAGTCTCTCAGTTTTTGAGCTATCTTCATGAAACTTGGCACACAAGCTTCTTGTTGCTGTACGCTGTAAATAAGTCGGAACGAGCCAGATCGGACCGATATATCGTATAGCTGTCATAGAAGCTATCGGCCGATTTTTGTTGTTATACCCTTGCAGAGGGTATATTAATTTTAGCCAGAAGTTTGCAACGCACCTTAGGAGACATCTCCGACCCTATAAAGTATATATATTCTGAATCAGCATCACCAGAGGAGTCGAAAAATGGATGTCCGTCTGTCCGTCCGTCCGTCCGTCCGTCCGTCTATTGCAACGCAAACTAGTCTCTCAGTTTTTGAGCTATCTTCATGAAACTTGGCACCCAAGCTTATTATTGATGTAGGCTGTAAATAAGTCGGAACGAGCCAGATCGGACCGATATATCGTATAGCTGTCATAGAAGCTATCGGCCGATTTTTGTTGTTTTTAAAGATATTGCAACAAGATTTGGCAAATCCTATTCTTATTACGTTCCTAATGTGCTGTCAAAATTGTATCAAAATCGGACCACTATAACATATAGCTGCCATAGGAACAATCGGCTGAAATCAGGGTTTTTGTATGCAAACCTGTTTTGTTTTTGGAAATACCACACATTACCAATACTTTTTAATGTTATACAGTAACCCGCCCTTAGTTTTTCCATTTAAATATCTCAGACGTTTATATTCTATAGCTGTTATAGGAACAATCAGTCAGTCCGTCTGTCTGTTGCAACGCAAATTAGTCCCCCAGTTATTGAGCTATCTTCATGAAACTTGGCACCCAAGCTTACTATTGATGTAGGCTGTAAATAAGTCGGAACGAGCCAGATCGGACCGATATATCGTATAGCTGTCATAGAAGCTATCGGCCGATTTTTGTTGTTTTTCAAGATATTGCAACAAGATTTGGCAAATCCTTTTCTTATTACGTTCTTAATGTGCTGTCAAAATTGTATCAAAATCGGACCACTATAACATATAGCTGCCATAGGAACAATCGGCTGAAATCAGGGTTTTTGTATGCAAACCTGTTTTGTTTTTGGAAATACCGCACATTATCAATACTTTTTAATGTTATACAGTAACCCGCCCTTAGTTTTTCCATTTAAATATCTGAGACGTTTATATTGTATAGCTGTTATAGGAACAATCAGTCTGTCCGTCTGTCTGTTGCAACTCAAATTAGTCCCCCCAGTTATTGAGCTATCTTCATGAAACTTGGCACCCAAGCTTATTATTGATGTAGGCTGTAAATAAGTCGGAACGAGCCAGATCGGACCGATATATCGTATAGCTGTCATAGAAGCTATCGGCCGATTTTTGTTGTTTTTCAAGATATTGCAACAAGATTTGGCAAATCCTATTCTTATTACGTTCTTAATGTGCTGTCAAAATTGTATCAAAATCGGACCACTATAACATATAGCTGCCATAGGAACAATCGGCTGAAATCAGGGTTTTTGTATGCAAACCTGTTTTGTTTTTGGAAATACCGCACATTATCAATACTTTTTAATGTTATACAGTAACCCGCCCTTAGTTTTTCCATTTAAATATCTCAGACGTTTATATTCTATAGCTGTTATAGGAACAATCAGTCAGTCCGTCTGTCTGTTGCAACTCAAATTAGTCCCCCCAGTTATTGAGCTATCTTCATGAAACTTGCCACACAAGCTTATTATTGATGTAGGCTGTAAATAAGTCGGAACGAGCCAGATCGGACCGATATATCGTATAGCTGTCATAGAAGCTATCGGCCGACGTACGACTCGAAACGCGAAACGCGAACTAGAGAACGCGGGCATGCAAAAATACCGAGATAGAAAAGAATTTCGAGGAAAGATTACCTTATTTCTAGATAGGTAGGACAATATTTCAAATTTTAGGCATGCAACAGAGGAAGCGTTAGAAAAAAGAAAGTAAAGATTACTATAGTCCAAACATAATACCCTAAACGGATCGTGAAGGGCATAGTTCGACCTACAATTAGGAAGAGTAAGTGGTAAGTAATTACGTGATAATCTGCAAGAGACAGAAAAATGTAGCTGGCTAACCAGGTCAACAATGTCAATGTCAATGTTTATAAATTCAATATTAACATTGATTTTTTTATACAACTTGAACTCATATGGGACTACCCCCTGAATTTAAGCATATTAATTAGGGGAGGAAAAGAAACCAACAAGGATTTTCTTAGTAGCGGCGAGCGAAAAGAAATCAGTTCAGCACTAAGTCACTTTGTCTATATGGCAAATGTGAGATGCAGTGATTGGAACATCAATATTCTAGTATAAGAAATTAACGATTTAAGTCCTTCTTAAATGAGGCCATTTACCCATAGAGGGTGCTAGGCCCGTATAACGTTAATGATTACTAGATGGTGTTTCCAAAGAGTCGTGTTGCTTGATAGTGCAGCACTAAGTGGGTGGTAAACTCCATCTAAAACTAAATATAACCATGAGGCCGATAGTAAACAAGAACCGTGAGGGAAAGTTAGAGGATAAGCCTGATGAACCTGAATATCCGTTATGGAAAATTCATCATTAGAATTGTAATATTTAAACAATATTATAAGGATAGTGTGCATTTTTTCCATATAAGGACATTGTAATCTATTAGTATAAATTATATTTAACATAAAATAAATGTTATAAATTTGATAAAGTACTGATAGATTTATATGAATACAGTGCGTTAATTTTTCGGGATTATATAATGGCATAATTATCATTGATTTTTATACCCTTGCAGAGGGTATATTTATACCCTTGCAGAGGGTATATTAATTTTAGCCAGAAGTTTGCAACGCACCTTAGGAGACATCTCCGACCCTATAAAGTATATATATTCTGAATCAGCATCACTAGAGGAGTCGAAAAATGGATGTCCGTCTGTCCGTCCGTCCGTCCGTCCGTCCGTCCGTCTGTTGCAACGCAAACTAGTCTCTCAGTTTTTGAGCTATCCTCATGAAACTTGGCACACAAGCTTCTTGTTGCTGTACGCTGTAAATAAGTCGGAACGAGCCAGATCGGACCGATATATCGTATAGCTGTCATAGAAGCTATCGGCCGATTTTTGTTGTTATACCCTTGCAGAGGGTATATTAATTTTAGCCAGAAGTTTGCAACGCACCTTAGGAGACATCTCCGACCCTATAAAGTATATATATTCTGAATCAGCATCACCAGAGGAGTCGAAAAATGGATGTCCGTCTGTCCGTCCGTCCGTCCGTCCGTCCGTCCGTCCGTCCGTCTGTTGCAACGCAAACTAGTCTCTCAGTTTTTGAGCTATCTTCATGAAACTTGGCACACAAGCTTATTATTGCTGTAGGCTGTAAATAAGTCGGAACGAGCCAGATCGGACCGATATATCGTATAGCTGTCATAGAAGCTATCGGCCGATTTTTGTTGTTATACCCTTGCAGAGGGTATATTAATTTTAGCCAGAAGTTTGCAACGCACCTTAGGAGACATCTCCGACCCTATAAAGTATATATATTCTGAATCAGCATCACCAGAGGAGTCGAAAAATGGATGTCCGTCTGTCCGTCCGTCCGTCCGTCCGTCCGTCCGTCCGTCCGTCTGTTGCAACGCAAACTAGTCTCTCAGTTTTTGAGCTATCTTCATGAAACTTGCCACACAAGCTTATTATTGATGTAGGCTGTAAATAAGTCGGAACGAGCCAGATCGGACCGATATATCGTATAGCTGTCATAGAATCTATCGGCCGATTTTTGATGTTTTTCAAGATATTGCAACAAGATTTGGCAAATCCTATTCTTATTACGTTCTTAATGTGCTGTCAAAATTATATCAAAATCGGACCACTATAAAATATAGCTGCCATAGGAACAATCGGCTGAAATCAGGGTTTTCGTATGCAAACCTGTTTTGTTTTTGGAAATACCACACATTATCAATACTTTTTAATGTTATACAGTAACCCGCCCTTAGTTTTTCCATTTAAATATCTCAGACGTTTATATTCTATAGCTGTTATAGGAACAATCAGTCAGTCCGTCTGTCTGTTGCAACGCAAATTAGTCCCCCAGTTATTGAGCTATCTTCATGAAACTTGGCACCCAAGCTTATTATTGATGTAGGCTGTAAATAAGTCGGAACGAGCCAGATCGGACCGATATATCGTATAGCTGTCATAGAAGCTATCGGCCGATTTTTGTTGTTTTTCAAGATATTGCAACAAGATTTGGCAAATCCTTTTCTTATTACGTTCTTAATGTGCTGTCAAAATTGTATCAAAATCGGACCACTATAACATATAGCTGCCATAGGAACAATCGGCTGAAATCAGGGTTTTTGTATGCAAACCTGTTTTGTTTTTTGGAAATACCGCACATTATCAATACTTTTTAATGTTATACAGTAACCCGCCCTTAGTTTTTCCATTTAAATATCTGAGACGTTTATATTCTATAGCTGTTATAGGAACAATCAGTCTGTCCGTCTGTCTGTTGCAACTCAAATTAGTCCCCCAGTTATTGAGCTATCTTCATGAAACTTGGCACCCAAGCTTATTATTGATGTAGGCTGTAAATAAGTCGGAACGAGCCAGATCGGACCGATATATCGTATAGCTGTCATAGAAGCTATCGGCCGATTTTTGTTGTTTTTCAAGATATTGCAACAAGATTTGGCAAATCCTATTCTTATTACGTTCTTAATGTGCTGTCAAAATTGTATCAAAATCGGACCACTATAACATATAGCTGCCATAGGAACAATCGGCTGAAATCAGGGTTTTTGTATGCAAACCTGTTTTGTTTTTGGAAATACCGCACATTATCAATACTTTTTAATGTTATACAGTAACCCGCCCTTAGTTTTTCCATTTAAATATCTCAGACGTTTATATTCTATAGCTGTTATAGGAACAATCAGTCAGTCCGTCTGTCTGTTGCAACTCAAATTAGTCCCCCAGTTATTGAGCTATCTTCATGAAACTTGCCACACAAGCTTATTATTGATGTAGGCTGTAAATAAGTCGGAACGAGCCAGATCGGACCGATATATCGTATAGCTGTCATAGAAGCTATCGGCCGATTTTTGTTGTTTTTCAAGATATTGCAACAAGATTTGGCAAATCCTATTCTGATTACGTTCTTAATGTGCTGTCAAAATTGTATCAAAATCGGACCACTATAACATATAGCTGCCATAGGAACAATCGGCTGAAATCAGGGTTTTCGTATGCAAACCTGTTTTGTTTTTGGAAATACCGCACATTATCAATACTTTTTAATGTTATACAGTAACCCGCCCTTAGTTTTTCCATTTAAATATCTCAGACGTTTATATTCTTTAGCTGTTACAGGAACAATCAGTCAGTCCGTCTGTCTGTTGCAACACAAATTAGTCCCCCCAGTTATTGAGCTATCTTCATGAAACTTTGCTCACAAGCTTCTTATTTCTGCCCTCTTTAAATAAGTCGGAATGGGCCAGATCGGACTGATATATCGTATAGCTGTCATGGAGCCTATCGCCCGATTTTCGTTATATTTCAAGATATAGCTATCAGGCTTACCACATCCAAATCTAAGTGTGTCCCTAATAATAAAGTTCGAAATCGAACTTTTATAACTTATAACGATCAACGATCGGTCTAATGAAGGTTCATGTTGCAATTTTATGGAAATCTGAGTACTATTACATATAGTTGTTAAACAAAAAATCATGTAGCTGTTATTCAAACGCATTTTTGAATGAGAACTTTCCAAATTTATTTATATGTTATGACCAACAGATCCTTTACATCACAAAGACATTTCCTCATAACATTTTGTGTTAAGTATATAAGAAATCCAGGTATATACAAAAGCATTATAAAGGTAGAATTATTTTTTTCGAAGCAGGTGTTTGATTCATAGCCTTAATCAGGTAAAAATCTTGACTTCCAGTACTGTTATTATTATTGTTCAATAAATACCACAGAAACCAGCAGCAATCCAAATATATTTTATATTTTGTATAACTGCAAGGGTATGAAACCTTCGGCAAGCCGAAGGTAGCCTTGCTTTCTTGTTTTTATATACCTTGACGTTGCTTCGCATTGCTAGATTTTCTTTCTTTCGACAATGCCTTGCGTTAGCTTTGCTTATTGATGGCGAAGGGAGGGAAATGTACAGGGTATTTGTATTAGTCCGAATGTCCGAATTTGTCCGTATTTCGAATGTGTTTGATAAATAATATAAAGATTAATATTTAATAACAATTAATTCATATGTTAATGACAACTCTTAATTGGAGCTACCGCAATTAAGAGCGTGTGCGAGGTATTCATACCAAACAACAAAAGCATACGCACCAGTCAAGCGGATACACATAAATATGAACGTGTGTATGCCCATACAAGTGACAATACATTCACACTCATGCATACACAGCACAAAACACGCAACAAACTGAGTGCCAGCGAAAAAGGGCATATTCAAAGTACCGAAGTCAAAAAAGCTAGCATGTGGCTGCGATCAGCGAAACGGCGAGCTGTCAAAAATCAGCAACACAGCAATGAGAAGCAAAGGCTGCGTTGGGCAGGGAAGGGAAAGGGAATGCACGAAGAGTACAAAAACAAACGGAGTGCAAGTCGACGGCCGTTGGTTTACACTTAAGGAATGCATAAGCGCGCCGATTGCGAGTTGGTCGATAATTTCAAGAGCTGTGGGGAAACGAGTTTAATTCAATGTTTTGATAGGTATTTATTCGTCTATGGTCCGCATACTCGAGAGTACGGGAGTTACAATGACCAAAAAAAGGTCATTCATGAAAAGCGTAAAAAGGAGACTGCCTAGATAGCTACCATGAGAAACGCCACATGCATGAAAATGGTGTGAAAATACATTTTTATTTTTTGAGTTCTGTCATTCAGATAACTCACAATCCAAATAAATATTTATGGTGAGAAACCTTAGAGGCTGAGTTTTTGTGCAAGAATGGAATGATTTACTGATTCAAATGCTTTATTACATTCCGTGTATATAACATAAGTTTAAAGATTTTTCTGAAAACCTTTTATAACAAAGGATGTCAACTCAAGCATATTTGTCGTAGTTGAGCGACGTTTCATAAATCCTAAGACGGTATGACGGATCTACAAAAAGGTTGCAAGTGAGTAGTTAAAAGTTAAGAAATACCTCTATAACTGCTTGTATTAGACTTATTGCCCTTCTAAGAAAGTGAATGATAAAAATTCCTTCCAAATGGAAGAAAAGGATAAAATATCTAAGGACAGCGAAAACAGTTTGAGCAATGGCTTACTTAAGGTGTTGGGAGAGAACATTTTGATCGTTGTTCTCTAGAAAATTACCCAAAAGCGGACTGCTGGGTATTGTGTTGGAAAATATTGCTACTCGTATTATCTGCCACAGAAATTCAAAGATATAATTTCGTCTAATGAGAAATAAGCATATCAATAAGACTTACTCGAAATTGATGACGGCATAATTTAGTATGCCAACATTTTGGCCAGAACATGTAATGGTTAAAGAGTTTGAGGCGAAGAAGAAAATTAATCGGAAACCGATTGTTCTTTCACTACCAATCCCAGAAACGCCGACTCAAAAACAAAACGCAAAAAACTAAGTGGTACTTTTCTTCTTACACACCAAAATGTTAGAGGATTATGTAGCAAATTATCGAATCTATTCATAAACAGCCTTTCTTTTACCTCCCATGTTTTAGTGTTTACTGAAACTTGGTTAAAACCGGATATTTTAAGCACCGAAGTTCTACCAAGTAAGTATACAACCTACAGGCTTGATCGACCTGGCCGACGTGGTGGGGGAGTTCTGATTGCAGTAAACTCCGCCATATAATTGGAACTTTTTCAACCGGAAGTTCAACATTGCATTAAATTTATATGTGTAAAATTACACTTTCCCGGTTTTTCTGTTTTATAACCTGTTCATATATTACGACACCAAGTGTTGGTGAGACTTATTTATTGCCTTCCCGGCAGCATGACCTATTTGACGGTCTATTTGATATGTCATTGTCGCAGGTCAATCATATCAACAACTTTAGAAACAGATCCTGGATTTATGCTTCGTATCTGATCCATACCAGATTATTCTTATCATCCAATTTTTGAAGCTACTTTTGATCTTGGCAAAAGTTTTGTTAAATATGAAAAACTGTCTAAACGTATACGTTGCTTTAGAAAAGCAGACTTTGTATTATTGAACTCTTTACTTTCCAACTGCGACTGGTCAGAGCTTTACTCGACTACTGATATTTCAGTGGCGGTAAGCATATTTTATAAGACCATTGACTCTTTCTTTGATATTTGTGTACCGCGTTTCTATAAGACATGCTCGAGTAAGCCATCTTGGTTTACAAAAAGCTGTCTCGCCTTAAAAATTTAAAATCTAGCTTATTCAAAAAATATAAAATTAATAATTGCAGTTTAGCTTTTTCCCGTTTTTTAACTGCACGATTAAATTTCTCGGTCCTTAACGCGAAATGTTATAAAAACTATCTAGCTCGTTGTAGGTCTCAGTTCCTTGAGAACCCTAAACTGTTTTATAGTTTTGTTAATTTGAAGCGTAAATCTTCTGTCTTTCCCTCAAAGTTATCGTTTGACAATACCACTGCAGATACCGACCAAGCCATGGCAGATATGTTTGCTAGGTTTTTTTCAAACCACGTATTCGCCTATAACACAAAAGATTAATTTTTATCCATACAACATTCCTTGCTCAAATGGTATATTCACACATATTCTAAACGAAAATTCACTTGTTAAGGATCTTCACTTGGTTAAACCAGCTTTTTCACCAGGTCCCGACGGTGTTCCCGCTTGTGTACTTCGGTTTTGTGCCAACTTCCTAAGTAAGCCATTGCACAAGCTATTTTTGCTGCCCTTACATACTTCATCCTTTCCTTCCATTTTGAAGGAATCTTTTATCATTCCCTTGTTTAAGAAGGACAGTAAGTCTGAAGAAAGCAATTATAGAGGTATATCTAATTTGTCGGCTATACCTAATTTCTTCGAGAATGTTTTAACTCCTCACTTGCAACATTTCTGTAGATCCGTCATATCGCATTCTCAGCAGGAATTTATAAAACGTCGCTCAACTGCGACAAATTTACTTTAGCTGACATCCTTTGTTATAAAAGGTTTTCAGGAAAATCTTCAAACTGATGTTATTTACACTGATTTCAGTATGGCTTTTGACTCAGTAAATCATTCCCTTCTTGCACATAAACTCAGTTTCTTAGGCTTCACACCAAAACTTCTTAATTGGATTGTGAGTTATCTGAATGACAAAACCCAAAGAGTTCTCTTTAAAAATGTATTTTCACACCTTCTTCGTGCCATATCTGGCGTGCCTCAGGGTAGCCATCTAGGCCCCCTCCTTTATACGCTTTTCATCAATGACCACCCTTTGGTCATACAAAACTCCCGTATTCTCATGTATGCGGACGATGTAAAGCTTTGTTATCAATTTAAAGATGACTACTGCCACTCTTACTTACAAGCCTACCTAAATAGTTTTCATTCCTGGTGTTGTGAAAATTTCTTAAACTTGAACAGCTCCAAATGCAAGCTGATGACATTCTATCGAGCCAGTCCAAAGTACGTTTCCTACCCTATTTGTGGTTGTGTCTTAGAAAGAATTACTCTAGTTGATGATCTTGGGGTCCGTTTGGACCGAAAACTAAAGTTTTCTGAACATATTTCTCATATGGTCAATAAAGCCATGGGTGTGCTTGGCTTTATTAAGAGATGGTCTAAGGAGTTTAACGATCCTTATATAACAAAGACCCTCTCCACCTCACTTGTTCGTCCAATTCTAGAATATGGATCATGCGTGTGGTATCCCCAGTACACTAATTACAAAAACCGCATTGAATCTGTACAAAAAAATTGTTTAATTTTCGCCTTATGAGGCATTAACTGGGATGTAAATTTAAGACTTCCTTCCTATGGCAGTAGATTTCTACTACTTAACTTACCTTCTCTATCTAATCTTTTAACCATGCTGGGTGTATTATTCATTAATAACCTCATCTAAGGTGACATTAACAGTGTTAACCTGGTTAGCCAGTTACATTTTTCTGTTCCTTGCAGACTAACACGTAACTACTTACCACTAACACTTCCTAGTTGTAGGTCGAACTATGCCCTTCTCGATCCGTTTAGGGTATTATGTTTGGACTATAATAATCTTTATTTTCTTTTTTCTAACTGTTGCATGCCTAAAATTTGAAATTCTATTATACCTATCTAGAAATTAAGTAATCTTTCCTCGAAATTCTTTTCTATCTCGGAATCTGCATGCCCGCGTTCTCTATTTCGCGTTTCGAGTCGTACGTCAGACGACTGTGCCCCTCGGTCGGTTGGGCGGGAGGAATCCGCTGTTTCTGGGATCCGCGCGTAACAAGCATTGGCTTGGTTTTGCAAGGACCACTTGATTATACATTCATTGAATCAACGTCAAAAAAAAAAAAAATATATGTAAATACAATATTTAAAAACAAATTGTTTTGTGTATTATTCCTATTTTAAACTATGCTTATTTTTTAGCATTGTTATTTCTAGCTTATTTCTTATCATATTTATCTAATAGATTTGGCAAATTTCCGTGCTAGGAATCTGGAAACACTGACTATGATGAAAATTTAAGTCTTCTTTCGAACACTAACAGAACTAATTTTCTTTGTGGCGACGCAGCCTCAGCGATATCAGCCCGATCAGGCAGCCCGCCATTGTCGAAAACAATCAATAGTTCCGCGGGCAATATTTGTATTAATTAGTAAAAGACCCACGCCTGAAGTTTTGATCCATACCAGATTATTCTTATCATCCAACTTTTGAAGCTACTTTTGATCTTGGCAAAAGTTTTGTTAAATATGAAAAACTGTCTAAACGTATACGTTGCTTTAGAAAAGCAGACTTTGTATTATTGAACTCTTTACTTTCCAACTGCGACTGGTCAGAGCTTTACTCGACTACTGATATTTCAGTGGCGGTAAGCATATTTTATAAGACCATTGACTCTTTCTTTGATATTTGTGTACCGCGTTTCTATAAGACATGCTCGAGTAAGCCACCTTGGTTTACAAAAAGCTGTCTCGCCTTAGAAATTTAAAATCTAGCTTATTCAAAAAATATAAAATTAATAATTGCAATTTAGCTTTTTCCCGTTTTTTAACTGCACGATTAAATTTCTCGGTCCTTAACGCGAAATGTTATAAAAACTATCTAGCTCGTTGTAGGTCTCAGTTCCTTGAGAACCCTAAACTGTTTTATAGTTTTGTTAATATGAAGCGTAAATCTTCTGTCTTTCCCTCAAAGTTATCGTTTGACAATACCACTGCAGATACCGACCAAGCCATGGCAGATATGTTTGCTAGGTTTTTTTTCAAACCACGTATTCGCCTATAACACAAAAGATTAATTTTTATCCATACAACATTCCTTGCTCAAATGGTATCTTCACCCCTATTCTAAACGAAAATTCACTTGTTAAGGATCTTCACTTGGTTAAACCAGCTTTTTCACCAGGTCCCGACGGTGTTCCCGCTTGTGTACTTCGGTTTTGTGCCAACTTCCTAAGTAAGCCATTACACAAGCTATTTTTGCTGCCCTTACATACTTCATCCTTTCCTTCCATTTTGAAGGAATCTTTTATCATTCCCTTGTTTAAGAAGGAAAGTAAGTCTGAAGAAAGCAATTATAGAGGTATATCTAATTTGTCGGCTATACCTAATTTCTTCGAGAATGTTTTAACTCCTCACTTGCAACATTTCTGTAGATCCGTCATATCGCATTCTCAGCAGGAATTTATAAAACGTCGCTCAACTGCGACAAATTTACTTTAGCTGACATCCTTTGTTATAAAAGGTTTTCAGGAAAATCTTCAAACTGATGTTATTTACACTGATTTCAGTATGGCTTTTGACTCAGTAAATCATTCCCTTCTTGCACATAAACTCAGTTTCTTAGGCTTCACACCAAAACTTCTTAATTGGATTGTGAGTTATCTGAATGACAAAACCCAAAGAGTTCTCTTTAAAAATGTATTTTCACACCTTCTTCGTGCCACATCTGGCGTTCCTCAGGGTAGCCATCTAGGCCCCTCCTTTTTACGCTTATCATCAATGACCACCCTTTGGTCATACATAACTCCCTTACTCTCATGTATTCGGAAAAGCTTTGTTATCAATTTAAAGATTACTATTGTCACTCTTACTTATAAGCCGACCGAAATAGTTTTCATTCCTGGTGTTGTGCAAATTTCTTAAACCTGAACAGCTCCAAACGCAATCTGATGACATTCTATCGAGCCAGTCCAAAGTACGTTTCCTACCCTATTTGTGGTTGTGTCTTAGAAAGAATTACTCTAGTTGATGATCTTGGGGTCCGTTTGGACCGAAAACTAAAGTTTTCTGAACATATTTCTCATATGGTCAATAAAGCCATGGGTGTGCTTGGCTTTATTAAGAGATGGTCTAAGGAGTTTAACGATCCTTATATAACAAAGACCCTCTCCACCTCACTTGTTCGTCCAATTCTAGAATATGGATCATGCGTGTGGTATCCCCAGTACACTAATTACAAAAACCGCATTGAATCTGTACAAAAAAATTGTTTAATTTTCGCCTTATGAGGCATTAACTGGGATGTAAATTTAAGACTTCCTTCCTATGGCAGTAGATTTCTACTACTTAACTTACCTTCTCTATCTAATCTTTTAACCATGCTGGGTGTATTATTCATTAATAACCTCATCCAAGGTGACATTAATAGTGTTAACCTGGTTAGTCAGTTACATTTTTCTGTCCCTTGCAGACTAACACGTAACTACTTACCACTAACACTTCCTAGTTGTAGGTCGAACTATGCCCTTCTCGATCCGTTTAGGGTATTATGTTTGGACTATAATAATCTTTATTTTCTTTTTTCTAACTGTTGCATGCCTAAAATTTGAAATTCTATTATACCTATCTAGAAATTAAGTAATCTTTCCTCGAAATTCTTTTCTATCTCGGAATCTGCATGCCCGCGTTCTCTATTTCGCGTTTCGAGTCGTACGTCAGACGACTGTGCCCCTCGGTCGGTTGGGCGGGAGGAATCCGCTGTTTCTGGGATCCGCGCGTAACAAGCATTGGCTTGGTTTTGCAAGGACCACTTGATTATACATTCATTGAATCAACGTCAAAAAAAAAAAAAAATATATGTAAATACAATATTTAAAAACAAATTGTTTTGTGTATTATTCCTATTTTAAACTATGCTTATTTTTATACCCTTGCAGAGGGTATATTAATTTTAGCCAGAAGTTTGCAACGCACCTTAGGAGACATCTCCGACCCTATAAAGTGTATATATTCTGAATCAGCATCACCAGAAGAGTCGAAAAATGGATGTCCGTCTGTCCGTCCGTCCGTCCGTCCGTCCGTCCGTCCGTCCGTCTGTTGCAACGCAAACTAGTCTCTCAGTTTTTGAGCTATCTTCATGAAACTTGGCACACAAGCTTCTTGTTGCTGTAGGCTGTAAATAAGTCGGAACGAGCCAGATCGGACCGATATATCGTATAGCTGTCATAGAAGCTATCGGCCGATTTTTGTTGTTTTTAAAGATATTGCAACAAGATTTGGCAAATCCTATTCTTATTACGTTCCTAATGTGCTGTCAAAATTGTATCAAAATCGGACCACTATAACATATAGCTGCCATAGGAACAATCGGCTGAAATCAGGGTTTTTGTATGCAAACCTGTTTTGTTTTTGGAAATACCGCACATTATCAATACTTTTTAATGTTATACAGTAACCCGCCCTTAGTTTTTCCATTTAAATATCTCAGACGTTTATATTCTATAGCTGTTATAGGAACAATCAGTCAGTCCGTCTGTCTGTTGCAACTCAAATTAGTCCCCCAGTTATTGAGCTATCTTCATGAAACTTGGCACCCAAGCTTCTTATTGCTGTAGGCTGTAAATAAGTCGGAACGAGCCAGATCGGACCGATATATCGTATAGCTGTCATAGAAGCTATCGGCCGATTTTTGTTGTTTTTCAAGATATTGCAACAAGATTTGGCAAATCCTATTCTTATTACGTTCTTAATGTGCTGTCAAAATTGTATCAAAATCGGACCACTATAACATATAGCTGCCATAGGAACAATCGGCTGAAATCAGGGTTTTTGTATGCAAACCTGTTTTGTTTTTGGAAATACCGCACATTATCAATACTTTTTAATGTTATACAGTAACCCGCTCTTAGTTTTTCCATTAAAATATCTCAGACGTTTATATTATATAGCTGTTATAGGAACAATCAGTCAGTCCGTCTGTCTGTTGCAACACAAATTAGTCCCCCAGTTATTGAGCTATCTTCATGAAACTTGGCACACAAGCTTATTATTGCTGTAGGCTGTAAATAAGTCGGAACGAGCCAGATCGGACTGATATATCGTATAGTTGTCAAAGAAGCTATCGGCCGATGTTTGTTGTTTTTCAAGATATTGCAACAAGATTTGGCAAAACCTATTCTTATTACGTTCTTAATATGCTGTCAAAATTGTATCAAAATCGAACCATTATAACATATAGCTGCCATAGGAACAATCGGCTGAAATCAGGGTTTTTGTATGCAAACCCGTTTTGTTTTTGGAAATACCGAACATTATCAATACTTTTTAATGTTATACAGTAACCCGCGCTTAGTTTTTCCATTTAAATATCTCAGACGTTTATATTCTATAGCTGTTATAGGAACAATCAGTCAGTCCGTTTGTCTGTTACAACGCAAATTAGTCCCCCAGTTATTGAGCTATCTTCATGAAACTTTGCTCACAAGCTTCTTATTTCTGCCCTCTTTAAATAAGTCGGAATGGGCCAGATCGGACTGATATATCGTATAGCTGTCATGGAGCCTATCGCCCGATTTTCGTTATATTTCAAGATATAGCTATCAGGCTTACCACATCAAAATCTAAGTGTGTCCCTAATAATAAAGTTCGAAATCGAACTTTTATAACTTATAACGATCAACGATCGGTCTAATGAAGGTTCATGTTGCAATTTTATGGAAATCTGAGTACTATTACATATAGTTGTTAAACAAAAAATCATGTAGCTGTTATTCAAACGCATTTTTTGAATGAGAACTTTCCAAATTTATTTATATTTTATGACCAACAGATCCTTTACAACACAAAGACATTTCCTCATAACATTTTGTGTTAAGTATATAAGAAATCCAGGTATATACAAAAGCATTAAAAAGGTAGAATTATTTTTTTTCGAAGCAGGTGTTTGATTCATAGCCTTAAACAGGTCAAAATCTTGACTTCCTGTACTGTTATAATTGTTCAATAAATACCACAGAAACCAGCAGCAATCCAAATATATTTTATATTTTGTATAACTGCAAGGGTATGAAACCTTCGGCAAGCCGAAGGTAGCCTTGCTTTCTTGTTTAGCATTGTTATTTCTAGCTTATTTCTTATCATATTTATCTAATAGATTTGGCAAATTTTCCGTGCTAGGAATCTGGAAACACTGACTATGATGAAAATTTAAGTCTTCTTTCGAACACTAACAGAACTAATTTTCTTTGTGGCGACGCAGCCTCAGCGATATCAGCCCGATCAGGCAGCCCGCCATTGTCGAAAACAATCAATAGTTCCGCGGGCAATATTTGTATTAATTAGTAAAAGACCCACGCCTGAAGTTTACACAGTTTACTATTAAGTTGTTCCTCATCTAGCTTTAGAACGCTTATGATACAAATGCTTCACTTAATCAACCCAAACTAGTTGGCTCTCTACAACTTCCTCTAACTAGTGGTAATTTGAATTTGCTAATCCCTCATCTCCAATTTTTGTATATGGATAGTGCTAAACTTTCATGAATAAACGTGAAAAGAATTATTTTTCGGATGCTTCTAGTTTTATTTTTATACCCTTGCAGAGGGTATATTAATTTTAGCCAGAAGTTTGCAACGCACCTTAGGAGACATCTCCGACCCTATAAAGTATATATATTCTGAATCAGCATCACCAGAGGAGTCGAAAAATGGATGTCCGTCTGTCCGTCCGTCCGTCCGTCCGTCCGTCCGTCCGTCCGTCTGTTGCAACGCAAACTAGTCTCTCAGTTTTTGAGCTATCTTCATGAAACTTGGCACACAAGCTTCTTATTGCTGTAGGCTGTAAATAAGTCGGAACGAGCCAGATTGGACCGATATATCGTATAGCTGTCATAGAAGCTATCGGCCGATTTTTGTTGTTTTTCAAGATATTGCAACAAGATTTGGCAAATCCTATTCTTATTACGTTCTTAATGTGCTGTCAAAATTATATCAAAATCGGACCACTATAACATATAGCTGCCATAGGAACAATCGGCTGAAATCAGGGTTTTTGTATGCAAACCTGTTTTGTTTTTGGAAATACCGCACATTATCAAAACTTTTTAATGTTATACAGTAACCCGCTCTTAGTTTTTCCATTTAAATATCTCAGATGTTTATATTCTATAGCTGTTATAGGAACAATCAGTCAGTCCGTCTGTCTGTTGCAACTCAAATTAGTCCCCCAGTTATTGAGCTATCTTCATGAAACTTGGCACACAAGCTTATTATTGCTGTAGGCTGTAAATAAGTCGGAACGAGCCAGATCGGACCGATATATCGTATAGCTGTCATAGATGCTATCGGCCGACGTACGACTCGAAACGCGAAACGCGAACTAGAGAACGCGGGCATGCAAAAATACCGAGATAGAAAAGAATTTCGAGGAAAGATTACTTAATTTCTAGATAGGTAGGACAATATTTCAAATTTTAGGCATGCAACAGAGGAAGCGTTAGAAAAAAGAAAGTAAAGATTACTATAGTCCAAACATAATACCCTAAACGGATCGTGAAGGGCATAGTTCGACCTACAATTAGGAAGAGTAAGTGGTAAGTAATTACGTGATAATCTGCAAGAGACAGAAAAATGTAGCTGGCTAACCAGGTCAACACTGTCAATGTCAATGTTTATAAATTCAATATTAACATTGATTTTTTTATACAACTTGAACTCATATGGGACTACCCCCTGAATTTAAGCATATTAATTAGGGGAGGAAAAGAAACTAACAAGGATTTTCTTAGTAGCGGCGAGCGAAAAGAAATCAGTTCAGCACTAAGTCACTTTGTCTATATGGCAAATGTGAGATGCAGTGTATGGAACATCAATATTCTAGTATGAGAAATTAACGATTTAAGTCCTTCTTAAATGAGGCCATTTACCCATAGAGGGTGCTAGGCCCGTATAACGTTAATGATTACTAGATGGTGTTTCCAAAGAGTCGTGTTGCTTGATAGTGCAGCACTAAGTGGGTGGTAAACTCCATCTAAAACTAAATATAACCATGAGGCCGATAGTAAACAAGAACCGTGAGGGAAAGTTAGATGATAAGCCCGATGAACCTGAATATCTGTTATGGAAAATTCATCATTAGAATTGTAATATTTAAACAATATTATAAGGATAGTGTGCATTTTTTCCATATAAGGACATTGTAATCTATTAGTATAAATTATATTTAACATAAAATAAAATGTTATAAATTTGATAAAGTACTCGATAGATTTATATGAATACAGTTTAATTTTTCGGGATTATATAATGGCATAATTATCATTGATTTTTATACCCTTGCAGAGGGAAAATTATACTACCCCAGGAGAGGGTATATTATTATTCAGAAGTTTGCAACGACCTTAGGAGACATTTCCGCCCTATAAAGTGTATTATATTCTGAATCAGCATCACCAGAAGAGGTCAAAAAAAGATTTTTCCCTCTCTCCCTCTTCCTCCCTCCCTCCCTCCCTCCCTCTCTTTTTTCACCCACCAACTTTTCTATCAGTTTTTGAGCTATCTTCATGAAACTTGGCACACAGGCTATCTTGTTGCTGTAGGCTGTAAATAAGTCGGAACGAGCCAGATGGTAATGGTTTGCAACAAGATTTGGCAAATCCTATTCTTATTACGTTCCTAATATGCTGTCAAAATTGTATCAAAATCGGACCACTATAACATATAGCTGCCATAGGAACAATCGGCTGAAATCGGGTTTTTGTATGCAAACCTGTTTTGTTTTTGGAAATCCGCACATTATCATCTTTTATGTTATACGTACCCGCCCTTAGTTTTATTAAATATCTCAGAGTTTATGTTCTATAGCTTTATAGGAACAATCAGTCAGTCCGTCTGTCTGTTGCAACTCAAATTAGTCCCCCATTATTAGCTTCTTATGAAACTTGTTGCCCCTTATTTTTGCTGTAGGCTGTAAATAAGTCGGAACGAGCCAGATCGGACCGATATATCGTATAGCTGTCATAGAAGCTATCGGCCGATTTTTGTTGTTTTTCAAGATATTGCAACAAGATTTGGCAAATCCTATTCTTATTACGTTCCTAATGTGCTGTCAAAATTGTATCAAAATCGGACCACTATAACATATAGCTGCCATAGGAACAATCGGCTGAAATCAGGGTTTTTGTATGCAAACCTGTTTTGTTTTTGGAAATACCGCACATTATCAATACTTTTTAATGTTATACAGTAACCCGCTCTTAGTTTTTCCATTTAAATATCTCAGACGTTTATATTATATAGCTGTTATAGGAACAATCAGTCAGTCCGTCTGTCTGTTGCAACACAAATTAGTCCCCCAGTTATTGAGCTATCTTCATGAAACTTGGCACACAAGCTTATTATTGCTGTAGGCTGTAAATAAGTCGGAACGAGCCAGATCGGACTGATATATCGTATAGTTGTCAAAGAAGCTATCGGCCGATGTTTGTTGTTTTTCAAGATATTGCAACAAGATTTGGCAAATCCTATTCTTATTACGTTCTTAATATGCTGTCAAAATTGTATCAAAATCTAACCATTATAACATATAGCTGCCATAGGAACAATCGGCTGAAATCAGGGTTTTTGTATGCAAACCCGTTTTGTTTTTGGAAATACCGAACATTATCAATACTTTTAATGTTATACAGTAACCCGCCCTTAGTTTTTCCATTTAAATATCTCAGACGTTTATATTCTATAGCTGTTATAGGAACAATCAGTCAGTCCGTTTGTCTGTTACAACGCAAATTAGTCCCCCAGTTATTGAGCTATCTTCATGAAACTTTGCTCACAAGCTTCTTATTTCTGCCCTCTTTAAATAAGTCGGAACGGGCAAGATCGGACTGATATATCGTATAGCTGTCATGGAGCCTATCGGCCGATTTTCGTTATATTTCAAGATATAGCTATCAGGCTTACCACATCCAAATCTAAGTGTGTCCCTAATAATAAAGTTCGAAATCGAACTTTTACAACTTATAACGATCAACGATCGGCCTAATGAAGGTTCATGTTGCAATTTTATGGAAACCTGAGTACTATTACATATAGCTGTTAAACAAAAAATCATGTAGCTGTTATTCAAACGCATTTTTGAATGAGAACTTTCCAAATTTATTTATATTTTATGACCAACAGATCCTTTACAACACAAAGACATTTCCTCATAACATTTTTGTGTTAAGTATATAAGAAATCCAGGTATATCTAACTAAATATAACAAAAGCATTAAAGGGTGAAATATTTTTTTTCCGAAGCAGGTGTTTGATTCATAGCCTTAAACAGGTCAAAATCTTGACTTCCTTTATTTTCAAAAATAATACAAAACCACCCCCTCCTTTGTAAACTCTATGGTGAAACCTCGGGGTGCTCTATGAAGGTAGCCTTGCTTTCTTGTTTTAGTTATAAGACTCTGTTCGTGCCACCCTATTTCGTTCGTTGTAGGCCTCTATAGGAATATATAGCTAGAATTGTGTAGGTGATAATTTGTCTCTGTTTGTCCGTTCATCAGCCACTGTGGTAATTCTAGAGTTAATACATGCAATTAAAACACGGACCTTCTGGAACGTGTGCTTTTATTAGGCTAAAACCAAGCGATCGCAAGATCGTTACATTGGGTTGGAACTCTGGATACTTCGCATGCAGATCGTATGGTCTTGTACCGACGACAGATTTTCAAATGTCTGCCCTATCAACTTTTGATGGAAGTATCTAGGACTACCATGGTTGCAATGGCAACGGGGAATCAGGGTTCGATTCCGGAAAGAGGGAGCCTGGAGAAATGGCTACCACATCTAAGGAAGGCAGCAGGCGCGTAAATTACCCACTCCCAGCTCGGGGAGGTAGTGACGAAAAATAACAATACAGGACTCATATCCGAGGCCCTGTAATTGGAATGAGTACACTTTAAATCCTTTAACAAGGACCTATTGAGGGCAAGTCTGGTGCCAGCAGCCGCGGTAATTCCAGCTCCAATAGCGTATATTAAAGTTGTTGCGGTTAAAACGTTCGTAGTTGAACTTGTGCTTCTTACGGGTAGTACAACTTACAATTGTAGTTAGTACTATACCTTTATGTATGTAAGCGTATTACCGGTGGGGTTCTTATGTATAATTAAATACTTGTATTTGATTATATGTTCCTCCCTAATTAAAAACCTGCATTAGTGCTCTTCACCGAGTGTTATTGTGGGCCCGTACAATTACTTTGAAACAAATTAGAGTGCTTAAAGCAGGAAACAAATGCCTGAATATTCTGTGCATGGGATAATGAAATAAGACCTCTGTTCTGCTTTCATTGGTTTTCAGAT